>JBCJKH010046138.1:45719-63527 GCA_039877255.1 Loriculus beryllinus | reverse complement strand
ATTAGTGATAGACCACTAATTTACCAGGGTTTTGTTGTTTGTTTTTTTTTTTTTTTTTGCTTTTGCAGTGTAGCAAGCCAGGCTTAAAGTGACTCTCTGAAGTCATCAAGCAGCCCTAGACCTTAGTGTGCAGTGGAATTCTGTGTTCTGTGGAAGGAAGCAGACACACTGCAAGCTAAGAAAAGCCACTTCCAAAAGTTGAGAACTCAAAGAGTTCATTTTCTAAAAACCATCAAGCATCTTAAGGCTTGGATCTTCAAATGGGCTTAAGAGAATTAAGTACTTCTAAACCTACTGCACTTCAGTGGTATTTAAATACCTGTATTTTCAAGGCTCCTCAGAAAAATTTAAGATGGAACTTTTCCTTTTGATTTACCATTCTCAAACTTCCTGCCTTATTTTCAGTGGGCACTATGAGATGTAACATAGGTTCCTCAGTCAAAGCCTTATAGGACATCAGGAATTTACTACTGTTGTGGCTGTTGCAGGACTAGAATTTGTCTTAGCAATTTTTCAGTTTTGTTTTTCAGTCATTTGTACTGTAAATTACTAACCCTCTTGCACTGGAAGAAAAAAAAAAGAAACAAAACAAGCACAAGCAGAATACACCATTCAGAAATACAAGCAGATGAAATTCCTGATTAACGTGAGGTAAAATCCCAACACCCATTACCCTAACAAGAACCCCATTTGCACTTTAAAAAAATACAAAACAAACAAACAAAAGTGTGAGAAATTACACATCTGTTCCCACCAACAGCAGTAAAAGCTAGGAACAGGCTTGCACCCAGATAGGTACATTTTGGGTGCCAATATTATATTAATTACATTAAAAATGGAAAAGCAGAAACCCTTCTGCCTTCTTCATTTGGCTCATAACCACTTTTTTCCTATTTTTTCTAGAAAATGAGTGTTTTTCCATTTAAAACGTGAGAGCCACTCCGTAGTTACAAGTGGTACTTTTTGACTTTCTTAATACAACCCTGTGGCTACAATTAACACAACGGATAAATAGCAGATCAAATTAAGGTCTGATCCTGTTTTACTTATGGGTGCAATCCTTGCAATAAATTGCAGGTTAAGCTGTTGGAGGTAAATGAGGAGAGATGGAAAGCATGATCTATGATGCCTGAATTTTAAGTGTTCAGACATTTAAAGCAAGTGTGTGAGAGACTATAAGCAATTATCTAGACAGAAAATTTTAAAATTTTGTATTTCTCTGTATGAGATATTTAATGTTGACTTTAATCCTTCACTTGGGAATATTATTTTCAAAAGAGGAAAAAGAATCTGATTTTTCTTCGCATTATTTCAGAGTGCTTTATGTTCATTTCACAACTTCATTGTCTTTGTAGTTTGAGGAATAAGGGAATTCAGACTGTTGCCATGTATGGCCTTACTGTTGTGGAATTCCACTATTTCATCTACATAATAATGAATAAATAGCTGAACCTATCTTAAGTCCTTCACAACCTGTGACTCTTACAGTCATCTTAAAACTGCATACTGTCTGATCTATTTCGTTTGCAATTCAATCACAAATTCCCTGCAATATAAAAATCAAAACATTGTAAAAGAAGTGTATACTGTCTTTAAGGGTGATTAGTCTAAGGATTTTTACAAAGGGATTAAATCAAGGAAGGTAGCTTCACGAATCATTATCTGAGGCATATAGTATCTAATATGAATCCTCTAGATTGTATCTGGAAAAACAGTGCGCACATACTGCCAAGTGCCAAACCAACTATCCAATTCCTGTGACATGAGTCACAGGACATACTCAGAACTTCAAAGCAGCAACCTGTTATATGGGGGGAAGAAAAAAAAAAAAAAAAAAAAGAAAAAGATAATAACCAGATAATCATTCACTGTCCTTTACACCATAAGGGATGACCAAACAATATATTTTTGTAATTCCACTCTTCCTACTCATCAGAGAAATTATCAAAAGAGACAGTGAGATCTGCCTTCTCCATCACAGCCTTTACCAATCCCCCTGTTTGGTAGGATGTCTACCAAGGTTGCCCGGTTATGCTACAGCATTTATTTCCTTCTGGTTTTGGTTTTCAGTTTCTTGTTCTTTTCCCATTAAACATCAGAGAATGCAGTTAAGAAAACAGAAATATACTCTAACCTCCACAATTTCCTTCTGAGAAAGACAGAAAGAACAGTACAAATTATTAGCCCTCGATATCCCAGGTAATCTTCAATCAATGTGTGAAGATTGCTTCAATGAGCAATCTTCACACAAGCCAGGTCTGTCCCACGAGACCAGAAGTTCACACCATCTGGAGGCAGTTTGCCCATTTGGCCCCTTGCATCAGCTCACAGTCCGAGAATCACTCGTGTGGTGGAACCTTACGGGCAGGACCAACAGCTGTTGTGCTCAGACTGCATCACCAACAGCATAAGGGTCCCGTTGAAAGGGAGTAACTACATTTAAGGCAGATTTGTCAGTGGCAGAGGCTCTAAAAGGAAAAAAATGTAGACTGGGTCAAAATGTAAAGTTGTAAGGTTGGGCATTAAATTTTCTCCAGCTGTTCATACCTTATGATTACTGAATTACACAAGGAAGAAAAACTAAGCTTTCAAACTCCCATTCTGCGGTCTGAAGGCACTTCTGCTTCCAAGCAGCACCATGAGAGTCACAACACTCGGCGTGCACCCCACGCACCCCTTCCCGGTGACACAAACCCTCCTCAGCCTCTCACAGCTCCAGCCACCCAGCGCTGGATGCGGTGGAGTAAAATGCTTTAACCACCACCTGCCTCCCTTCAGATCAAGCCATGCCCGGAGCTCCACCTGTTCGAAGAGTCCTGAAGGGGCCGGGGGGTTACCGAGGGGTGTGTTGCGCCCTCTTCCCCCTCAGTCACTGCCCCGCAGGAGGCCGGGGAGCGGGATGGCAGCGGCACGAGGCGCGGACGCCGTTACTAACGGTTCGCCGCCCAGGGCGCGCGCGGGGCCGCCGCACGGCCGGCGCTGAGGGACCGCGCTGGGGGGGGGGAAGGTGCCGGTGCCGTCCCCGCGCGCGCGGCCGCCGTTAGAAGCCGCGCGGAGGAGCGCGGGACTCGGCGTGCACCAGTCCGGCGCCGAGCGGCGGTGGCGCGCGCTCCGCTGCGGCAGCGCAAGTACCGCGGTTGCGTAGGTCTGTAACGGTGCCGCACAGAAACGTTCCAACCGCGTGCTGGGCCACGAGCCGGTAGCAAAGACCTGTGGGTGCTACAGCGGGAGGAACTGTGCAGTCTTGCTGCCCACTGCAACAGTCCTGCCCGCAGGCCATGGGAGTAGTTGGTGACTTTAATAATTATATCTAGTCACAGAATGGTTTGGGTTGCAAAGGACCGTAAGATCATCCAGTTCCACCCCCCCTGCTACAGGCAGAGAGACCCTCCACGAGACCAGGTTGCTCAAAGCCCCATCGAGCCTGGCCTTGAACGCTGGCAGGGATGGGCCAGCCATAGCTTCTCGGGGCAACCTGTGCCTCACCACCCTCACAGAGAAGAGCTTCTTCTTAATATCTAGTCTAAATCTACCCTCTTTCAGTTTAAAGCCATTCCCTACATGCCCTTCTAAAAGTCCCTCTCCAGATTTGTTGTAGGCCCCCTTTAGGTGCTGGAAAGCCTCCCATAAGGTCTTCATAGAGCCTTCTCTTCTCCTGGCTCAACAACCCCAGCTCTCTCAGCCTGTCCTCATAGAAGAGGTGCTCCAGCCCTCTGACCATCTTTGTGGCCTCCTCTAGGCTCACTGCAACAGGTCCATGTATTTCTTATGTAACCTGCTCATAATTTTGTAATGCTAGTGGTCAACCTTAAATAGCTGAAAAATTCTAAGTACAGCAAATGATCATTAAACAATTTGTTATAGGATAAAGAGCCATTTTTTTATAAACTATTACACATGTCTGCATGGGAGAAGTGAAGCGATGCCGTTCTTAGTACAGTTACTACAGCTCAGGAAAATAGCATAATGTGAATATTCGTACTTATTTGTTTTCCTTGAAATTAGCCCGTTTTCCTTAAAATAATGTAAAGCTGCTAGGATATATAGTGCTTCCCTCCTGTAGTTAAAGTCATATAAAATCACTGGAGCGTTAGGGGTATTTTGCAGGCTTCTGTTCACAGGAGAAGCCATACACATAAGATAATGTATACCACCTATCCCTCACTTTTTCTTTCAATCCATATTGTAGTTGTCAAAACTGGAAGACCTTGAGAGTCTCACTTCTCAAAATAGGTAGTTTGTACCTAAAGGTTTACTCCAAGCCCTTCTTCTTACATGATCTCTCTGTGCAGAAGACTTGTATTTGGGTGGAGTGGGAATGGGGCTGGGGGATTTCTTTTTCCTTCTGCAGCACTTACCCTTTGGTTCTCCAGCAGCAGCAGCCATTCTGGTGGAATGAACTGAGTCTTGCGTCAAGTGTGGATTTCCTGGTGCTTGAATAAAAGATACTTCATTGTGATTGAGTAATTTGATCATTAAAATCAACAATCTCCAGATTTTCTGAATTAAATCTGTTAAGTTTTAACCAGATCCTGCAAAAAATGGGAGAAGGTTAGCATGGTAAATGCTTTAGATCATATGATGGACTTGGCAATTCAGTTAAACATAGACTGTTTTGATTCTCTGATTTTTTTACATAAAAAAACCCCAAATAGGGCTGTTGCAGAACTCCTCATCAAGACCCTTCTTTGGAAGGCTGAGAACTTAGTTACTAATTTGCCTCCAGTCACTTTATCCACCAAAATACCACACCATGCTCCTGACTAGGAAAGGGCTGTACAGTTTAGAAGCCCAACACAATGACATCAAATGACATTAAATGCTGAGGAATATGAGAACGAGCCACAGATGTTGAGCAGGCTCTAATGCTCTCGGTAGCTACTATCTCTTATTGCCACTGTTGAACGTAAAACTACCAGGCCAGGTGGACTAGTAATCAAGTTACTAGGACAGTTACTGTGGTTTCAATTTTGTAATTTATTTGTAAATAATTGGTTGTGAACACACAGTAGCTCTAAAGACACTGTTAGCCATCATGGGGTCTTGGTTGCAGAGGTGCCTTTCCACTGCTGGTTGTAGTGCCTTGCAGGCTAGGGTCCTGATGCAAGGCTCTGAATCATGGCACAATAGTTATACTTCCTAATTTCCAAATATAAATGAGTGGCCTGACTTAAAAAGGAGCTTAGTCCCGTGGCTGAAGTTTGAGGTACCTAATTCCTAAAATTAAAGCTGGATGTTGTTGAAGTAATTCAACAGTCAGGGGACGGTAGAGGGTAATATTTCACATTTACAGGTTTTGAGCTTACATCCCATTTTTGAAACCTAATTTAAGATTATTAGTTGGTTTCTCCACAAATCCTGCTGCCAGAGGACTGGCAAGAAAATACCCAAATAATCAATATGCATTTCTTTTGCAATTTTATTATTTGAGGAGAATTATTTCAAGCTCTAATAACTACCTTTCTTCTTACTGGGTTATCTTTTGCTGATGACCTACTACAGCAACCAGACCTCTAAGTAGCTTTTAATACAAGTACAGAATCTTTTAAAGTCTGTGGTGTCAAAGTATATTAAAGTGTTCCTAAGTAGTTCTTAATGCAACTGACCGCAGTGATTTCTACAGGGCAATTATGTTTTACTGTGTCAATCACCCAATAGGCATTAATATAAAGCAGAATGGTGCTGAAGAAGTGTGGTATGGACTGTCATGTCAAGAACCCAAATGCTAACCTGCACTGGCCTTGATATTATTAGAACTACTAAGGGTCAGATTTTAATTAATCTACAGATTTAACAGTCCTCCATTGTAGTGGGACTTGATACAATTAAGCAATAATAGATGACAGGAAGGATACTTCCTGGCAGCTAATGACCAATGGCAGTGTTTGAAGGCCCTTAACCCAGCTGGTCATTAGCTGCTCAGAGACACACCTGGAGCTCATATTTTCTATTGTAAACCATATATTAAATAAATAAATCAGCTACTATATTTCTCCCCTTTCTCCAGTCCCCATACCATGGTAGCAGTTAATTGCCACAGGAAAATCACAGTGTAAGCAGCCAGTAAGGACACAGACCATCTTGCCAAACCTTGTAATCCTGAAACCCCCTGCAATTCTGTAACTGAGGTGAGTCCTAAGGGTTCCAGGAGAGCCTGCAGCTAGTAAGCAGTTTGTGTTCTGAGGCTGCATTTCAGTGCTCAGCCAGGAGAAATTAATCTGAGGGAAGGAGAATGCACCCGAGCAGCAGGAGCACCTTAATTCTCATCTTGGTTGTGCTCTGTCACTTCTTTGATGCCAGAGAAGTGGCTTGGCTTCCAGTGTGGTAGATCCTCCCTGTGATGACTAGAATAACAACAGCAACTTAGGAGGCCAAGAGGCTTATTTATTACTCATCCAACAATGTGCTGCTGCCTTTCCCCTGCAGTGACCGGATGAATACCAGTTTCTGAAGGCTGATAGTCATTTAGAGTGACAAGGCTGGATCAAGGAAGCCAGCATGACCAAGTTGGTCAGAGGTGATGTCTTCCAGGGAAAGAAACCTGGCAGTGCCTGCGCGTGGCCACCCATCTGTCCTGGACACGCTACTCCTCTTGGCACCAGGAGCAACACACATGCTGCTCTGCAGTCTCTAACACATAGCCTTTTCCAGAAGATTGTTTGTTTTACTTGAGGAGACAGTACCTTGTCCTGCATAGTAATTTGTGTGTATTCTTTTGGATTGACATCTACAAGTGTCAAACATTTTATATTTTACTGTTGTAAGAATCAGTGACTTTTTGTATGTCATTCCTCAGTTTGTTTTAAATTGTACCAGAGTAACAACCCAACTGATAACATCAGTGTTTCCTAGATTACTGATCAATATTCTCAGCTGCAGGATCAGCAAGAAAAGGAGACAGATCATATGGTAGGAGGTGTGGGAGGAAAACAGAGGAAAAGCTAAAATTTGGATTACATAAGTTGACTTTAATGGAGCAGTATGAAAATGCAGCAGCAGAATATTGGACCCCCTTTCA
Source organism: Loriculus beryllinus (assembly GCA_039877255.1). Lineage (NCBI taxonomy): Eukaryota > Metazoa > Chordata > Aves > Psittaciformes > Psittacidae > Loriculus > Loriculus beryllinus. Next base: position 56,509 of record JBCJKH010046138.1, on the reverse strand, counting down.
GATGTGTCATATGAAAGTAGAATTCAGGTCCAGTGACATGGTGATTCACATCCAGGTGCCTTTGACCTTAGTAGCTTAAGCTGGACTGAGTGATCTAGTGCCTAAATCTGTTTTCAAACTTATGGTATGGCCATGGTCACGTTTTGTCGAACTGTTATCAATTCAGTAGCAGAAATACATGGGGTTTTGCTGCCTCCTTCTCAGGACCACTTTAGGGCTGCAGTTTGACTGAATAACTAGTTGGTTGCTTACTGGAAACTAAGCTTAAACCTCACAAGTCAATATTTATGTGTTTATCCATTGCAACATGTTGGTCAGCAACTTCATTACATCCACTTTTGACCCTAAGTATTTCATCACATAGATTCATAATGTATTATGTCATTTTTAATAATGTCATGTATGATGCTCTCTCCAGGGAAGTAAGGATTCTTTCCCACATACATGTTTCAGGGTGGTTTGTACAATAACTGAAACTAGACTGAAATCTGATGTAATGCGCTATCAAAATGTCCTATTACATTTCTGTTACAGTACAGTACACTTCAATGTAATTTTTTCTTTTCCTGTGAGAACCATGACTAATTACCAAGTTAAAAGCCAATCATAATACCCAAATGGCAGCAGTTTACAGACATGGCAATATGGCAACTACAGGGCTTTTTGTTGTCAACTTTGGTTAGTTTGTTTAATGTTATATGCAGCGGAAAAAGGTAATGCAAAGAAAGAAGAAACATGAAAACCACTTCGTCTCATTTCTACTCAATAAAAATCCATCTGAGATTATGTTGTTACCAACAGCACTTCCTGCTTACAAAATTGACAGTACTCAGTGAATATTATCAAATTAGGTTGGTTATTATGTCTTTGACAGCATATGGTGTTAATGGATTTCAGAGGCTGATAAATGCGTGTGTAGAATAGAAAGGCTTGTGGAAAACCTAAGAGCTGGAAGATTCAGTTGCGAACTTGAAAGGCCAGCTGAACAGGCCTAGTTGCATTTTCCTGTCCATCAACTTGTCATGGTCAATCCTTAATGCTAACTTCAATGCAATAATAAGGGATGAATAGAAGAAGTCAAACACACATCTCATAAAACAAAATTTATCTTTAATTTGTAAGTGTCAACAGCAGTACAAAAGATGGAGTGATGGTGAATAGATTAAGGGTAGAGAGGACAGTCTTGAGGTAAATGAGCATAAATAGGCAGTCTTATAGACACTCCCCTGAGGGGTCTAAACCCCTATCATGGCATATACTGTATCACCCAAGGATGACATGTTTAACATATCAGGAAAGCACCTTGTGCAAAAAAAAAAAAAAACCAACAAAACAAACCAAAACAAAGAAAAAAACCCACCCGAAACATGTAGGTAAGGTGCCAACATACACCAGAACATACTGTATATGAACAGTGTCTCTCAATTTTGTCTTTTCCATTAATAACTGAGGCAGAGGAGGAGAAGACTCTTAAAAGTACCACTGAAAGATTATTTAATATTTAATTTACCTCACGTCAATACTGCACAACAAAATCCAAGAAGTCTGTTTATGCAATGAAGCAGAGCTAAGAATAACTATTCTCTTTGTTAAATTGAGAACAGATGTTTTTTAAAATCAGTATCCTTAGCAAACTTTTTTCTATTTTTTTTTTTTTTTTTTTTACTGTATCAAGAGGAGAGTGTGAGATGTGATGGCAACCTTTAAGTTCATTTAAAAACTTTACACTGGACTGTACAAGATTTTTTTTGATAAACTATTTACATTTTCAGACTTTAAAACATATTCAAAGCAGCAATAGACACTAGTTTTTCCTCTAAACGCCCAAATAATTACCGGCCATGGGCCCAGGTAGGTACCTGCATTGTATATAGAATTTCTACAAAGAAAACCTGCCCATTAAATTAGCCAGTGGGTGTCCAATGAGCAGCCCTCGCCATTAAGAGCTGCACCCACAGTGTTGCTATAGGAATCAAAGCATAGTACCTTGACAAGAGAGTCTCAGTTGTCCCAATAGCTCTACACAAACTTTACAATTTGAAACAGCAGCTAGCATGTCAGTCCAGCATGTCAGTGAATTGTGCTGATTAAATTAACATAGAGTACAATCTCACAATATACATCACAAACAAATTACAATGTCAGGAAATAAGAGTTACAGTAAGATAAGTTATGTAGTAACAGCTTATAAGCTTGTCTTAATGTAATAAAAAAATTTTTACATGGGAAATACAATAATGAATGAACATAAATGCTAAGCATTCTAGTTTGCTACAAGCTGAAGAAGGGTACAAGAAAAAAAACACATTGCTTTCTAGAAAGCAAAACACAAATGACAACGGAAGACAAACGGAGAATGCACACTAGCAGGTCTGCAATGTGCAGCATACAAACAGTTAAATATTTGCACATTCCCCATACTCCAAGAGCACCAAGGACCTCACTTGTGGTTTTTAGAAAGCGGAAATTACAAAGCAAGCCATGTCACTAAGTTGCTTTATAGCTTTCATATTGCCATAAATAACAATTTGATAAGTTTTCCTCTAGCCCAGTTCACCCCATCCCACCCCCTTTGTACCCAGCGTGTGAAATCCCAGAATATTTCTTTGTCACCATCTCCATCAAATCTGGTAGTTAAAAAAGGGGGATGGATTAAAATTAAATTCATTTGTGTATGTATTTTTTTTTTTTCCTCCTGTGGCAGGACATTACAGGATATCAAAAATGTAGTTTGATCTTAGAAAAATCATATATGTTAACGGGTTGTATGAAAAAAGGGGGGGAGAGATTGGGGGAATTTTTTTTAAAAGAAAAAGTGTTTTATAAAAGATCGAATGAGATCATATAGTATTATTCTTTCAAAAGAACATGCTTGAGTGCCCACTTGAATCTTAAAAAAGCATGCAAAAAACCAAGGGTCTAAGCCCGTTCGTTAACATCTCATCAAAACATGAAGAGCTCTATTATACATTCTGCTGGCTGCATCTCCAGTGCAGTTGTTCACACCATGGCCCTGGCTCAGCAAAGTTTGCCCTGCTTAACGCCAATGCTTTACTGGTCTTTATGACCACCACGAAGTACTAGCAATGCTTAACATTAAGCAGGTAGGTAAGTGTTTTGCTGGGGGAGGATAGGGGTGTCAATCTTGTAGTATGTTTTGCTAGGAAATGATTTTGTAATGCCATGCCTTTGATATGACCAAAAAACAAAACCAGAAATCCAACCCAGAGAGAGGACTATCTTTTAGATTGCATTGAAAGGTGGTTATGTTTGTACTCAGAACAGGAACTACCCACAGCTGACTGCTGTACACTTTGCACAGGGTATCATATTTATTGCGACTAAAGTTGTCATTTGGCATTCCCATCCCAGAGCAATCCCATCTTTTGCCCTCCCCCTGTCTCATGCTGCACCTGAGTACACTGATTTAGGAGCACGTTGTAATCCCATGTATTCTCAGCAGGCAGTTTCACAAACTAAATGGTGATGCCCAAACATACAGGCAGACCAGAACTGGGCCACTTCATCAGTCATTTCTCCATGTAAACCTGTACTCTGGAAAGCAGTTCTGTTTCTGTTAAGACTTTTATCTTCCATTTTTATGAAATATGAAGTGAACTATTTGAGGTGGTATCAGACTGTTTTGGGAGTGTTCTTCTCTTGAAAATAAATATAATTTTCCAAAAAGAAAATATATTGTATCTGTTAATTAAATAAACTGTCCACAGAGAAAATAGTATTACTATATTCATGCATTACCTGAATGGAGTTGTTAACTTTTTTCAGTCAGAATTATTAAGAGGGGCTGAAACACAATGCTTAAAAAGCAATTCCGCAAGTCCTCTTTGTTTATTGTGTGAACAATTTCCCCTGGTATTATAGCTTAATATGACAATAACATGATTTAATGAAAGTAGGAAATAAAAGGTTTGATATTATTAAGTCTTGCCTTCATTGCAAGGGCCATCTTGGGTATGATAACCTTCCAGGGATATGCCTTTGACTTCCAAGTTAGGAAGTTATTCTTGTTAGGAAGTAGAATATCTCACCAGTTTTACTTGGATTCAGAAGACTAATTGTGTTTCCTATCAAATGTATCAGAAATTTGGTATGTTTAATGTATCAAATTTCTAAAAAAGAAAAAAGTATTCTGTGTTTCTGGAATACACTATTAAAAATCAGTGAGAGCACAAGTGAGGCGTCTTGCTGTCCCAGCTACAGGTCCACAATACTGCGCTCACACTGCGGGTGTAAATTCAGCATCTACATGAGGTACAGTGACTTGTCAGCATTTAATATGGACCAACATACACTGATATAGAACAAAAGTAAATACATAACTTATACTTCACTAAGTATCCATGAACAAAAAATAAAATTCTATTTCCTATGTTATATTTACACAATTTAAAAAAATTCTAAAATGAGATGGTAAATTCATTAAAAACTTTGTTTTGAGCTCCAATTAATAAAGTACTGTTGGTTTTATCCTTATGATTGTCCTTTCTTGATTTCTACTGACATTTTAGAGCCAATGTCGGCTAATAAATAGAATAAAATGCTCACAGGCACGATTCGGATTCAAATATGTTCCTCCCACTCTCCCAGCCAATAAATGCAATATTTACCAGCTGGCAATTCCTGAACAGCCAGTCATTTTCAAGAATGTGGCTTTAACATACAGAGCATCAGCACTGAGGCAGGGCTGGAGCTAAAACAAAGTGTTCATACATACATGTATTTTGCATAAATAAATGAAATAACAAGACATAAAAATGACTCAAATCCGGCAACTGTGAGGCAGGCCCACACGAGTCGAAACAGATGACTTTTGTTCATGTAGTTTTCGTACAACAGTTTCACATTAGTCAGAAGTGATAAAAAATACCATTTATATCCAGTGCTTATAACACTTACGAAACAACATCTGTGAGTGTGTGTTTTTTTGTACTACAAGCAAAATCAAGTTTCAGTCCTAAAGAACAGTCCTTTGTTCTCCACAAGCCTGCAGAATATTATTTTGGCATGGTCATAAAATTTTTAAAAATTAACCAACTAATCTAAATGTTTGCCTTTGTGCAAAAAAAAAGAAAAAAAAAAAACCCCCAAAAAAAACCCAACATAAAATACAATGCTAGCAGTACAGCATTCTACCTATGCAACAAAAACAGAGAAACCAAGAGCAAGAGAAAGAAAGTGACAGGGGGGGAGGGAGAAATAATTCTAACTGGAGAATTATGTAAGACATTAATAAATAGTCATTATTTTAGGAAATAATGGTATCCTCCCCCCCATCTGAGTTGAATGAATTAAAACCAGTTCAAATTCCCAAGCAATAATAACAAAAAATCACTTTCTATCAGTACCTTAGCCAGCTTAAAGAAGGCGCTCACCAGCTAACGACACAGCATATGCCTTTAAAGTCTTGGCTAGACCAGTTTATTGCTTATTAGACATGGACTCAGAACACATTTAAATAAATATTAAAAATATAGCATTTTGTTCCAAGTTACAAAATGGTCAGAGAAATTTGACCATTGTGTTTCTATGCCATTTTCTTTATAAATTGTCCTATAATTGAACAATTCTCTTTGTCTTGGGGGCTGTCTTGCACACAGAAATGTGATTCCTACAGTGGCAGCAATGGCTATCTCTGCTCAAACAGGTATTTGTGGAGCTATGAGGAAACTGACTGCTCCCAGTACAGCATCTTGTCATTGCAGCCTACATGAATTTCTGTGAGAGAGGATGATAGCACAAGGATAGCCAGCAATAACACTGTACTTTCATTGTCTGGGCCCTAAAAAAGCCTGTTCACCTCTGTGGGAAGATTCCCACAGACTTCAAGAGGAGCTGCTCTATGCCCACTCATACCTCTCAGCCTGAGTCAGAATTTATCACCAATGTGCTGAACATATCCAATGCAAAATAAAAGCTGAGAGAGTTGAGGAACTTCAGCTTCAGCACATGTATCATCAGGCCCATTGAATCTGCATATACACACACATATATATACAGTGATGTATTTGTGAACAGGAGTGGAGTATGAGGGAAAAAAAGAAAGGCAAATTCTTCTCTGTCTCTGAAATGCAATAAATTTGCCACCTTTGATTTTCTATCTCTTGTGTATTTCCCAGATTTTTCTCCAGCAATTGCATTGTTTCTAGTGGCAATGCAAATACAAATTTTAGTTTCTATAGCACCTTACACCCAAAGATCCCAAAGCACTTGACAAGCATTCATCAATATCTGGCGCACGTTCCCACATGACTAGTATTCAGTAAATACATTTGATGCACCATTTTCCCAGCTTTGCAAGTCAGATATTTTTGTGGCTTTCCCTCCCCCATTAGAAGTCTCACATATAAATCACTACATAAATACTTCAGGTAACAAACAGTTCCTTCAGGTGACAATAGGAACATGATATACAGAGCTATGATTCACTGCAGGATTCTACAGGCCCTAAAAGTTCATCATGGTAGATTTTACATCTGTCTTTGCTGTCCAAGTATAGAGGTTTATAACTATAAACACAATTCTTTAGGAATATTGGTACTCTATGTACATATAAAAGAACTCACTTTATTTTGCATTACATATAGCAGAGTGTTTCCAAGTGCTCCTTGAACATACAGTGTTACAGGGACAACTGAATTTCTCATTCATAAATGTCATGATCATTTTAGTAGCAGGTGCACTTTTATTTCCATATCCCTGTGTAATTTAGGGGAGAAGAAAGAAGGCGTTCTTTAAAATATCAATAAGGAATTGTAAGTGTAATGCCACCAACAGTACTTTTAAAAATAAATATTAAGTATTTGGACCCTTGACATTCTGGAATGAATAAATTATTTAAGAGAATATGTGTTAAGACTGAATGCAAGGGTTAAAAGCAAAAGGATAGAGAATGTAATCAGAGGTGGCCTCACACTGCTAAGACAGGCCTGTCCATAGCTGGTGATCGCTCTTTTGTGCTTACTTAAAATGTCACACTAATGGCACATCAAGAGGCAAAAGCAATTGGGCACATGCACTATGGCAACCATATTCACTACTTAAGAATATCCTGTCTCCAGATTCCTGAGTACTTTACCATATTCTGGAAAAAATTAGGTTTTATATATATTTTTTTTAAGATGCCAAAGGATTGTCTAAGACTTTACAGTGTCTCCTTTAAGACTTTCTTTTTTTAAAATGTTAAGATTCAAAAGTTATGAAAAGTTTGGCACATCAGAAGTTCAGCTATACATATGGAAAAAAATGGAATTCAGAGACTATTTCTTTAAAGACAAGCTATGATGCACAGATGTGCACACTTGTGGACTTGTTCTGCTTCACAATATGAAATCTGCAGTTTTTGTTTTCTAAAATAATCCAGAATAAAAACACATTCACAACCTGTAGGCTGGCACAGCATACCTGAGTGAGAATGTATAACCCCCATCTAAAACAGTAACTTAAACCTTTATCAGCATTCAAACGGAATAAAGACAAAAGGTAAGACTTGTAAGACAGCTATTGATTCATATAAGTTTTCAAGTCCTGATGTCTGATATTTAATATATGTCTTCATCTAAATTAAAAAAAAAATCCAACAAAACAACAAAACAAAACAAAACAAAAAAAAGTTCATGAAAAATTAGGGAAACAATCTGTCTCACACATTAAGAAACATTTAAGACCATTCTGCTGATGTAACTGTAGGAGCCACACATGCATTCAGGCTCTTTAAGAACTTTTGTTCAAAAAAAACCCCAAAAAATCCAGATGAGTCTGAGTAGTTTAATTCTGTGAACACTCCTCAGTTGGCACTGACTGCCTCATGGGCTTCATTTTCACTACTATAGTCTGATTTGGGATCATCCTCATAGTCCTCGTACATTTCTATTTCATCCTCTCCATTTATCATTTCATTTCCAGCAAGGCTTCCGCTGTCCGTCTTCATACCATAAGTGCTCTGAATGACGGGGATACTGGGCTCAGGGCTGGCAGAGGTGCTTGAGCAATCTGATGTCATCTGAGGTGATGGCGTGGTAGTCGCCATGGTAATAGCACCAGGATAGACAACCCCCGTTCCTGTGGTGATTGGAATTTGAGGCTGTTGTCTGGAAGGAAAAACGAGAGGAGGACATGATTTCCTGTGTTCAAAGGGGAAAATCTTCTACAATTCCAAATGAAAGAAAAGCGTGTAGTTTCCTAGAAAGCATGCATGCATTCCTCTAGGGTTTGCAGTTAGGTCCCTTACGGTATTGTTTCCTCTTAGCTTCCCGCAAGGACAACTGATAATTAAACTGGTTAGTAACTAGCAGATGTTGATTCTTTTATGCATTTTGTGTGTTTGCTTAAAACATACTGCAAACTAGCACTTGGACAGAGATCATCAGAAGGCTTCAGGCATACATATGATGCCTGACTGCTACTGTAGACATCATGCATCCAAAATCTAAATCCTGCGAGCATCTGACAATAGCTTCTGTGAGTGAGGGCACTTCAAAATTACCTGTAAGTACCTAAAATGGCAGACAGGTGACAAATTTAAAATTTACTGTTTAAGTGCTAGGTAGACTCCTACATCACTTAGAAAGACTTTTGATATTTTATTGCTGGCTTCTGATTTTTATTTATATCCATGATCAGAATGCCATTTATTCTTCAGGATTTAATGTTGAAGACTGAGTGTTTTAAGCAAAATACTTAAAAAAAACCACCTAATTTTTTCTATGTTAACAGACGGTCTACAGAAATTAAGATTTTCTCCTGAGCACCTGATGTCAGACCTGATTTATTTTGACAATGCAAATACACGGGAAGACTCAATTAAGGATGTACTATCTCTATTTTTGACACGTCTTACCTTCTGATATTTAACTTTGCACTACATGATGTTGCCTTTTTCATGTGTATATGATTTTAAGCATACTGGAACAATATCACACTTAAACTAAAATAGGCTTATATCATTGCCAGTCAAGAAATTCAACACATGCTTTACGGTAAGCATGTACTAACTGATGCAATGTCTCTTCTTACAGTAATGTATGTATATTCAAATGCTTGCTGAGTGAAGGTCAGGTTGCTGAACCTGTTCTATGGTCAAGCCCTTACTGGCTACAAATTAATGAAACCTACATCTTACATTTAGGTTAATTAACTAATAACATACTTTCTATATTGAAATACTCATACAAATATTCTCATATTATTTCTAGATCATTACCTTTAGTAAAGCTAAGAGAAAGAGAAGGGATGTAACTCATCTGAAGAGAATTCCCATAGTACTTTAGATGCAATATTGAATGAATATACTTCAGCACCAGCATTACCTCTAAGTGCCCTGGAAGATGCTGGTTTAGTATTGACTAGTTATTGAACATAGATGCCTATCTGCATAATCTGTTTAAAGGATCATAGATTTCAATGTATTCCAAATCATCTTTAGAGCAATATTGACCAGGTTAATTAGACAACTATTATATCATTTTAGCGTGAGAAACAGTGTCAAGTTTATTTGAACAGTCTAATGAATTTAACTTCTTGACCACTGTGTCATTCTATGCTAAAATTCAAAAGGACATTCCATAAGCCAGTCTCTTACAAATCCATAATCACTGGCAAAATCAAATACAAAATAATGTAAAGCTTATTGACAAGACCCGTAATGTTGTCTTCATTGTTCTTTGATCAAATTCTAATTTTGATAAATATCACATTACAGAGTGAAACCAGAGTCTTTCAAGTTTGAGAACTAATACTGACAGTCAAATCATGAACACACTGTGTAAGATAATATTAAAATAGCATGTAGCTCTGTCGTTGCTGGTACTGCTAGCCTGAATCTTAAAGCCCCTGCACAGCTTGAGAAAATTCGAACATCTGTTGTATAAGTATGGTACACCTGGCTAGCAGCAAGCAAAAATATTGCAGTAATTCATCTGACACAGTCATTATACTCAAGTTTGCAAATGATGATTTGCAGATGATTTACAAACAGCTAGGAATTTTTCACTAAATTTTCACTTTTTAAATGGTCTGATAAATGTTCTGTGAAAACACTTTTCAACCAATGCATTTGCTTGCAAGTGATTTTCTGCAAATATCTTTCAATACTTTATCCATAAAATTGAACACCCACATCTCATGGGAACATTTCTGTTTTAGGATTGCATGTTATCAGGAGTATAAACCATTACTGTTAAAAACCCACATTCAGCTCCTACACAACTTTAAGGCACAGAAAACATTCACTTTAATGACTCTTTCCACAAAGCAAAGGAAAAAGAAACCTACACATGGTCACAGCAGAATTCTACATAGCTGTCACCGGACGATACACACTTAATTCTCTCTAATCTGCCCATCTAACAAATTCTGGTACTAATATTTTTCCAGTATTTCTTAGAATAAGTAAGATCACAAAACACAGCATCCCAAATCATTCATCAAAGAATACCACAACATTAATGCCAAAAGATGTTCTGAGAAAAGTTGTTTTTACAATTCTTCCAGTAAGAGTTATAGAATATACTCAGAAAATAATTGAGTGTAAGCTGTTCTTGCATTATAGAGGATGCTAGGGATTGGGACCCTACTATCCACTGTTATCCATCCTCCCAGAATATTTGCGTTTTTTAGAAGCAAAATGCCTTTTTATAAGCGGCAAGAAGGAAAACAAATCTTTGTTGCACATGGCTGTGAGGGTGTCTTGATAAAATGATGGTTGTCAGTGTTTAAGCCCTAAAGGACAGACTGTATTAAAAAAAATCAGATATTCTTTCAAATGCTTATCA
>JBCJKH010046138.1:0-32061 GCA_039877255.1 Loriculus beryllinus | reverse complement strand
TCTGTATTTTCTGACACAGAAGATTCTAGGAATAGGCTGTAGCTGCAAGAAAGCTTTAACAGGGAATTAGCCGGAAATTCTTTGGCAGACAAAGGTAAGCCAGAGGTCAACAAGAAAAAATATTTTTATCAGTCATTCTTTTACACTTTAATTACTCTTACTCTATGGCCAATGATTCATATTTGAAGTGATACATTTTCTTTGACTCTCTCGAGATAATGAATCTTTAGCTACACCAGAGAATAAAATAGATACCATTTTCCACAGACATATACCAAGACAGGACATATGGAAAAAAAGACAATCTTTCCAGGTTCCTAGTGCAGAAGTGACTGGTTAGTAGTAAAGCTCCTATTATCAGTCATTTATTAAGTTGAGATGACAATTTTGTCTACTTTGTAGAAGACTAGTTGCAACCTCCAAAATACCTGGTCCTGTCTGTGGTAATACAAGTAGCAGAGCTAGCAGCTTGTGTTGCAGAAACCAGAATCTAATGAACATGCAAACAGAAGTCATTCTTTTCATACTAGAGATGGGTTACTTATAAACATGGAAATGCCATAAAAACAGGGATCATGAAAAACCAGTTTGGCTGTCCCCTATCCTGCTCCTAAGTTGTGGACAGACAAATGCAGCTTTTATGAAAGATATAGCAATATTTGAAAACAAATAGAATCTGCAAAGAATAGAATGACAAAAGAACATCTGGAAAGTTTAAAATACAAGAACAATAATTTTAACATTACTTTCATTTATTAAATTCATTTTTGTAGAAAAAGGAATGATTCACTGTAATCTAAGTGACTTGCACTACTGTTAATATAACATTTATCTGTTTTGTCCCTTGCTTGCCCCTTACTTCTTCATCCCTGTCCACATTCAGAAGACATTCTCTTTCTTTATTATCAGCAAGAGAGGCAAAATAAATTGGTATCTCATGAACTGTTGCCATTACGGACACTGCTTGTCATTACTAGGCAAAACTAATATCCACTTGGAAACATGACTAGTTCCAGGATGTGGATGCCTGTAGTCACACAGTGGCATAAATGTTCTTCAGGGAAGTGTTTGTTTGTCAAGTTGCTTTCATTCCAAATGCTAAATAAATATTATTCAGCTGGAATCTGAGGGCCAAACATTTCTTATAGGCTGCATGTCAATGAATGAAAAGAGGGGGAAGAAACAGAGAAAGATGTGAGTGATCCATTAAATACTGGAATATTTAAATGAGTTTTAAAATATTTCACCTGCAAGGTGAAATGTGCTAAATAAATAGTAAGAGGTGGGAATACACTGTAGCAGAAGTTAGCTAAATCCACACAACACTCAGTTATGATAAGATTTCTATTTCTTCTGTTAAGAGACTCCATTCTCCTTAAAACATCAACAAGAAGAACCAAAAGGGAATTCCCTAAGGTCAGCTCTGAGGAAACATAAACCTCTAATTCAATAACTCCGCTACTGCACTGAAAAAGGCCTTATTATTGCAACATCCATATGGAGTCAATTGGACATTAATGACTAATCAATCCCTCCCCTTTCTATTCTACTTATAGTGTCACAAGCCATGTTTAGATTAGCCCATTTCCTGCTTAGGATTGCTCAAGATGTCTTTTGTTCTTTCAGGGTTGGCCTGATGGAGGCAGCTTAAACAAACACACGACCCAAGTGGTGCAGGAGTTATAAACTGCCATATGTGAATGAACAAAGGGGCCATACTAAAGCCTTTTGTGGTATTTGTTAATGTTTTTCATCTGAGTTTAAAAAGACCTAATGACTTTGTGGTGAGCTGATGCATGTGGCTTGTGGCTTTGCAAAATGAAGGAAATTCTAGCCAGTTATATATCAGCATATATTTTCCAAAGTGCCTTCTTTTCAGTTTTGGTGGCAGTGCATTTACTTTTTTTTTTTCAGTACATTTGTTTTACGTATGCAAGCAAAATTCTTAATCTCAATTGAAGCACAGCTCCAGTTTTCACAGCCATCCTCACAACCTGCATGAATGTCTTTCCTCGTTTGAAAGTCCAAAGCTAAAATTAATAGTGAAATCTTTTCTGTGTGTGATACCAAGTATTCTCAGTGGCAGCAGTTCATTCACCAGTGTTTAAAGATTAATTGTTAGTTGGGTCATATTAAATACTGAAACAGTTTTTTCAAATAAGGTATTAGCACATCCATGCTCCACAGCCTGCCATGCCCAAATCTACATTATTCAAATTAATTAAAAGTGCTAAATGCAAGTACTTTCTTGATGGTTTACACAAACAGTTTAGATTTCTCAACCATATTTTTTGGCAAATTTACATGCCTCATGTAAATTTGTCATGGAATAGAGCTGAAACAATAGAACTATCTCTTAAATTATATGAAATATTACCTGAATTAATTAGTTCTTAAGGCCTGACTTAAGCCCTCAGTGGCCTATATAGTCCCACTTGTGCTGTAACATAACAGCATCAGAAGTTATTCTACGATCTATGAAACATCTAGATGAAAAGTGGGATGACGAAGCAGTCTCTAGTATAAACTTGGGGACGTATGTAAGTGTCATAAGATTTTTCAGTCATGTGCCACTTTTAACTAAATGCTAACAACCCCATTCTGTCATAGATATTATTGACAGAAAAAATGTAAAAAATATTTAAGTTGGAGGTTATAGGCCTAATTAATGACAAAAAATAAAGGATTGCTAGTCATCAGGTGTAACTGCCATTAACATTCCCACAAACACTATTGTTTTTTCCCTTTGATATTTCATTTCATACTCAAATGAAGAAAGTAGAGGCCTATAGAAAGGAAAACCATGGACAAAACAGCCTGTCTCAGGAGAAGCATTAGTAAGAATTATTGCTAGGTACCTAACAAAATCTATCAATACTGATTTTTTTTGAGGTTGTTTGTTTATTTGTTTTTCTTTTGTTTGTTGTTGCTCGTTCCCCCCCTCCCCAAAAAACTGTTGTTTTAACAGCTAAGCAATTATTGTTACTAAATTAATTATATTCAAAGTCATAACAATAAAAAGAGGAATGAATTAATCTATTTAACATAAATATATAGAGCTGTTACTCACTTATTTCAAATTTCTCTTACCATGACAGTGTCACCTAGAAAATCCAGAAAGCATGATACTGATTTAAACCACAGTGATTAATTCTAATTACTGAAGGCAATCTCTAACAGTTGTTAAAAAAAACAAAAGAAAAAAATACTGCCTGAACAAGGGCCATGGTCCATGATCCATTCATATTCCAGTCAATGTTTTGTTTCATTTTATCATTTTAGGACAAAGAAATTACAGACAAGAATTCACCATAGAGAAAAAAGGCAGCCTGACTTCATCTTTTATTGATGCATTTTTCAAGGTGTGGCTGAACACTGTTAATGAACAACTTTTCTTGCTCCTATGTAGAAAAATAATGAATTTGAAAGTGTGCTTTATAAAAAGGAACTATGTTTAACAATGGGAGAGAGTTTACAAAACCACCTCCCTCAAATTGTGTGATATTAATGAAATGCAGAATACTTTGGAAAAGGTTTCAATGTGTGTTGGAATCACTGCTTAAGCAGCCCATTTCCTGCATTCAATCTGCTATTGAATTTGTAACCTCCTCGCATATGCAACTGTCATTCTTTGTATCAGTCCAGTATTTGCTATTCTCACTTGTCATATCAGTAATTAAATGGATTAGATGGCAAGGACCTAAGGCTAAGATACTCATATGCTATTTCTTCTTGCTTTAACATGTGGTGCTCATATTATAATAATAACAACATAATTAGTAAAGAATATATCATGAATGGAGAGACGGGAAAGCAGCATGATAGCAGTAAGTAATATGTAATAATGAATGATAAGAAAAATTCTTAAGGCTAATTTTTCAAATATGCTGCAGTTGTGCATCTGGGACTTGTAAATGAAGCCAGGAAGTTGTTTTTACAAACAGAGCAATGGCATGTCCAAATATTTTGCCACATTTACCTGGTTTGGATAAAAAAATGTGGCATTTGCCATGAAATAGGGGCTTATGTGAAAATTTACAAATTACTTTTTTTGAAATACTGCACTTCCTGTGAAAATACCCCTGCCAAATTGAAAACATAATCATTTAATATTTGCAGAAACTGTGAAGATACTGTAAGGCCCACCCCTCCACATTTTGAACCACCGATTTTGTAAAATTAAATCGAAGTACAAATAAAGAAAATATTTTCCTCTTGTTACTAAGTTCTGGATTAAACTTGCTTAGATGCTTAACATATTTCTGTGGAAGAAAGGCAGATACTCTTAATCATTTTTTCTGTTGCTGAGATACTGAGGTTCCTGAAGGAGAAAATGGTGTGCAGTATAGACTTACAAAAATATACAGTTGTAGAAAGAAGACGATTTCTCTGAATCTGTATCAATTCCTCAGGCTTAGCTAGAATATATTATGTTCTTTTGTTAATGTATTCATATTTCTGCCCCACTCTGCATGCTCAAGGAGGTAAGGAAGAAGGGCAAGATTTCACCCTCCACCATGCAGTATGATATAATGATGGCTTTCTCTGACAGCTGAAAATTCAATTGTGCCTGGAAATTTTATGCTATTTTAGGAAGCCCCAAGCTTCTCAAGCTTCTTTTGCGATATTGGAGCTATACAAAGATGTGCAGAGCTAGAAATCAGGACCATGGGGTATTTTACACCTGTGCTGGCTGTGCATGGGTGTGAAAATATGTTTTAAACTACTATATTTGATTTTCCACTCACTCCACTTAAAAACAGCTATGCAAACTGACTGATGCTTTCAGCATTTGTGACAATAATTTTCTCATGGGCAAAGATTTTCTATGTAAAACTGCAGCCCACGGTTACTTTTTACAGCAATGTTCTAAATTCCTGAAAATAATCTTTTACTATATAATGGAAATAGTGACAAGCAGTTAACCATAACTTTGCAATAGGTGCCCCTGTGTAAAACTCTGGGCATTGTAACAGTGGTTGGTTGTACAACATCAGAAATTCTAACTAGAATTCTTTTTTAATAAAGGAAGTCAATTACTGTAGCATGAAAACGGTGACTAAGAAAGCCTCATATTCAGCTTTAGAAAAAAGTACCTAAGACAGTTGAAAGTCAAAAGGTAACACGTGTGGAGGAAATCCAGATTCATTATTCTGAAAATGAGAAGCATACTATGTGTTAAATATTAGTGTCTTGAGGTAACAAAGTTTCAGTGCCACGAGAAGATCAGTCCACATACCTCCGGCTCATATTTTTCAGTACTCAAAGTGGGAGATCCCCCTGCAAAATGTTATGGGAATGCTGACAACAATGAGATTTGTGAAGTGGTTGTTACCAGAGAAGTGACAGGATGGTTTTTACAAGACAGAACACCTTATTTCTATCCCATTTGAAGGCATTGAGTAACTCCAGGGCTGAGGCACTGAGTCTGATCCAGCACTATTGAAATACTTTATCCCAGATTCCAGATCTGTTATGAGTTATTCTAAAAAAATTAAGTGTATCACTCAAATATCAGGCACAGTCAAATAGATTCATGGGTGTTAAAAACAGCAACCACAATTAATGAAGGCCACCTTCTAGCACCTGATCTAATTAACCAAGATACTAAGTTATTTTATTTTTAAGATATAAAGATAAACTTCTAGGATTCTTTTAAGTCAAATTCTTACAACAAGAATTCAGAGGAATAAGAATTCCAGTACTTGAGCTTACTGCATTCTTTCTGGAAATGCTTCTTTGTTTTCAGACAGCTTTCACTGTTTTCTGATTTTCATCTTTCCTCTCTCAACAGCCATAGCAACTATTACAAATATTTACGTGCGACAAATACTGGCATGGAGATGCATTCTTTCCTCCAGTATTTATGAAGTACTGTCACAAAAGTGGGCAATACTTTGTCACGCATGTACTACCTGCTGCTTACACCTCTGCATAGGAGGGTGTTAAGCAAGTTACCTCACAGGTTTGGATTGTGTTGGCAGCCTGACAAGATTGATCTGCCTGCAAATATATGGTTCCTTTTCACCTCTCTCCTCAGCTGCTCAAAGTCAGCCTTTTTTGGAGTTATAAAGGGACTGTGTCACCCTTTCATATAAGCAACTTACTACCGGGCATATATGAGAATGTTGAGGCTTTGAGTAAGTAGTTGAGGTGTTCCTTTAATAAGGAATTGATCTGTTTTTTACTTTATGGATTTGCAAAACCCAGGCATTTGTCATGATGTCTGCTCTATCACCAGGAAGGAAGAAAACGAACTCTTAGAGACAGAAATTTGGACTGAACCTGGACAAGGTGGCAGTTTCTCCTCACCCTACAACATGCTTTGCAATTTGGCCAGCTCTAGTCAAATATGAATGACAAGTGCTAACTTTATGGACATACGAAAAGACAGACTGATGTTAACTGCTGCAAATATTGAGCAACTCATTGACCTTGTATGTTGGTCAGCAATCCACCATCTGAAATGCCCCAGAACTGGGTTCTTAAGCTTACTTCTGAATAGGAATATGTTGTTTTAAAAGCAAAGTTGAGCTTGTGCTCCTCCAAACTACAGTTCGGTCCAAAATCAGGCAGGGGGGGTTGGAAATAGATGATCTTATGGTCCCTTCCAGCCCAAACCATTCTGTGATTCAGACCAAAAACTATGGATACTGAAATGGAATTTATAAGATTAAACTGGGGCTTAATACCGGAACCAGCCTATTACCAGTCATTATGCAGCTAGCAGTTCCTAACTGGCTTGTATTCAGCCTACCTGGAGCATGGTCAAATACACTATGATCAAACAAATAAGGCTTAAAACTATATAATCTCCAACAGTGACATGGTATATAGAAAAACTCGATCTTTAACCAAGGAACTTAAATATTAGAGACTTAGGCAGGCAGTGAAAGGGAAGACATGGGCATTAAGGAGGACACAGACACTAAGTCAGTGAATTTAAGAAGATGGGCTGGTAACAATCCAGTGCTGAGGACTCCAAGATACCTCTTAATGACTGACTTGACATTTAGGTTTCATAGCAAAGGTTATCCTTTGGGAGACTTTGAAAAGTAATAGTCTAATACAAGGATAAATAAACACATAGAAAGTAGTTAAACAGATCCCACCATATTATTTAAAATTGGTTTTATCTTAACTAGCAGGCAAGTATCTATCCTTAGAACTATGATTCATGCTTAACATACACTGGTAGATGAGTATCAAAGGAAAGATCAGCAAGTGCTAAACACAAAGTTTACATAATCAAGAAAACTAGCAAATGAGAAATAGAATAAATGAAAGCATCAAAACAGGGCTCAGAAGCAAAGTGCATGTTGCCCAATTGGTAAACTGTAAGGCCAAATGTTTAAATCACAAGCCCCTGATTCTAATAAATTAACATGAGTGAGCATGGAACTAAATGTTCAGTATTAATACGGCATTTCTATTTTCGGTAAAAAAAAAATATTTTGCTTTATAATGAATCTGATTTTTCACTTGGGTAAATAGGACACAGAGAAGTTATTTCTCTTACAAAATCACATAGTGAGGCAGTGGCAAAACAATAACATTCAGACATTTTTGCCCTGAGCCCAGGATCCAATCAAGAAAACTGTGTTTTAACAGATCCAGTTCTTTGGCAGGAATGAAGATCAGGTCTTGCTGGAATTTAAATCCCTGACTGAGACTGCTGAAGGAAACCACACTGCAACCTGAGCTAAGGTAAAATCAGTAATTATCAACAGGAATGTCAGGTCTAGTCTGCAGATTTCTGTCAACTATGGAACAAAATCTTAACACACTTCCTACAAATTTCTAAAGCATTTGACCACAACCACAAAAGCAGAAGGATCCAAAAACACAGAGCAGATTATATAAGCACAAGATTCATAAACATAAGAGCACATTATATGATTCAGAAGAAGCACTATCACCAAAAGTTAGCATTTGTGAAAAGAATATAATTTTTAGAAACTGAACCAAAAAAACATATTCAGATCATCTAATATTCTCAGATAACTGAGACCTAAATACTTAAAGTTTCCTCACCTGGCATTAAAACAAGGCTTACCTATGTCTATTCTACACACTCTAGTCAGTCATGTTGAAATAAGGGTTTTAGCTATGGCTAGATTCGAAGCTTTTTTGGTGTGTTCATGCTGTATTTCAGTACTGACAATCTCAAATGTTCAGTATTATGAAGCCATCTACAGAAAGAATGATGTGTCCTTTAAAATTATGAGGTTTGGAGAAAAAAAAAAAAATCATTGTTTAGTTCTATAATTGTCCGTTGTTTATAATTTTGCATATCAGTCACAAAACATTTATGAGGTTCCCAAATCATGTTTTTGAATTTTGCTAGCTACAAATGTATCATATATTTTAGCATGACAACTTAGATTTCCAGGTAATGATATAAGCCTAATAGCTGTGGATTATTCATCAGTGATGTCCCAGTCAGTGGTGATGTTTTAGAATACAGTCTGACCATGATTTTTTAATATTGCTGGCCTAGTCTTGTTGGTGGCTAGAGAAAGTAATAGAGATGTCAGCTTATGTCATATTTAATCTAAACCTCTTGTTGGCAATTTTCAGGCCTCCATTCAGATGACAGTTAGGTCATTATGAGTAACACAAGCTTTGAATACAACTTTGTATGCTAGGTCATCTATGAAAGTATACCTAGGTACCCCTAATGAGCAGGGACAACTTAAGTTTTAAAAAGTCATTCTTCAGTCTCCTTTCATATTTGTCTTATAATTGCACAGAGCTAAATTTAAAGGATTTCAAGACTTGTTTTATAATTCATAAAATTAAAACCAAACCAAAACAAAACAAAAACTAGCTTCAGCTTCTGATCAATGATCCAGCACCACAAGTGCTCCAAAAATGAAAGAAAAACATTACTCTGATCCTGTCAAACTCAGATCACTGCCATATGTTATAGAAAAAATAGAGAGAATAGAGAGAAATCATTGCTAGATACTACTACAAAGACATTCTATAAAACACAGAAACGTAAATGTAAATGTAAATTTCTTATAATGAATTACTTGAACCTTAAAGGACATGTCAAAACTATGGGAATGAGAAGCACTTTGCAGATCTGGTCTATCTTGGCTGCCTGTTGTGATAAGACAGACATGTATTATGTCTCTGCACACCTTAATTTCCTATGGGAACGAGGTGTGCAGGTAGGAACTGCAATTCCATAGCGCCCTTGATGTAGATCAGCTGGGAGATCAGGATGCAACCCAAACTGCACTTCTTCCCAGTTTATGGCCAGCAGTGGGAGTAAATTTGGAGTCCTTCAGTAATCTTTATTTTCTACATGACTATGTTATTTGTGTAAAAGCACACAACAAAACACATAAATAATGTTTAAAGATGTCTATAGCAACCTGCACTCAAATGGACTATAAAATAAAAATGAAAAAAACCCAAAAAAGATTAAAGGTAACAAAGACAAAACAGGAATCTGTGAAACGCACTAGGTCTTTGAAGAATATGACTGTGGTTATAAGGAACCTTTGACATTCAGCTGAGATTGTGACCTTGGCAACACACTAAATGCAATAAGGCTCTCTAAGAGGAGGGCACAGCCGAGCAACAAAGCTGGTGAAGGGTTTAGAGAATCTGTCCTATGGGGAGTGGCTTAAGGAACAAGGGTTGTGTAGCCTGGAGAAAAGGAGGCTCCGAGGAGACCTTATCATGCTTTACAACTACCTGAAAGGAGGTTGTAGTAAGGTGGTGGTCAGTCTTTTCTACTAAGTACAAGTGAAAGGACAAAAGGAAATGGCCTTCAAGTTGCTCCAGGAGAGGTCTAGATTGGATATTAGGAAAAATTCTTCACCGAAAGGGTTACTGAGCACTGGAACAGGCTGCCCAGTGAAGTGTTTGAGTCACCATCCCTTGAGGTGTTTAAAAGATGTGTAGATGTGGAACTTACGCTTTATGGTGGACTTGATAGTGTTAGGTTAATGGTTAGACTTGATGATCTTAGGGGTCTTTTCCAACCTAAATGATTCTGTGTTTCTACAGAGTAAGTTGACAAGATTCTTAATAAAGCCAGTGCTGAAACAGATGTGTATGGAAGCACAAAATAACAGCAACACATATAAGAAAAACTTTGTGACATGGAAAACCTAGAAAGATCTGCAATAGTTTCATGACAGTTAGAAGCACTAATATTCTTGAAGATTAACAGAGTCTGTAGCACACAGTTTAAGTGCTGATATTTCAGCAGCACTGTTTTCACTGGACTTCCACGCTAAATGATGCCATGATAGAAGTGCTATCTCTTAGATAGCTTGCCAAAGATAAGGGGCAAAACTTGAGTGATACTCTGGATGTCTTTTTTGCTTTTTATCTAGCCAATATGGAAATTCACCTTGTCTACAACTAGAAGGACAAATAAGCAGCTCAGTTTTGAACTCCCACCAACATTTTTTTTTTTTTCAGATCAGCAGAGGTATTCACCCAGTGCCTCTTTTCCAAAGACATCTCTTGGCTGCTAAACAAAGTCTGGAAATCTGAATCCATTCATGAACTCAGATTTCCCATGTGGCAACACACCATACCTCAAACTGCCCTCACTAGCTCTAGAAAGACATGTACACTGTCCTTAAAATGGCACACATCACTGTAGCTTGGGTTACATATGTCAAAGCTTCGTTCTGCACTATCCAGTAACATGGGGAATGTCAGTACTACAAAGTGTATCAAGATATTAAATTAAGAACACTAGAAAGAGAAAGGATGAATTGAAGGAAATGAACTAAACTAAGAAATTCATCAGGGACTTGATGTCAAATGAATCAGTAACTGTGTATGTGTGAGTATTCTATTGCAACTTTTCATCCCAACTGGGGAAACAAATATCCTTCAACACACTGAAATACGAGAAGTTGGCACAGGATGGAAATTCCTTTACAAAGTAGTTTATAAATAACTGATTAGTCAACAAGTAATTTGGAAAGTCCATGTGTCTCCCAAGTCCTTTTTTCTAGGAAAAAAAAAAAGTCATTGCAAAACACCTGTCTGAAAGTTATTTTTTTACCTACATTCAGTTCATTGTTTTTCTGTTTATGACAGTACTGGAGTACCCAATCACATACAATAAGGGAATCTGAAAATTATTGGTTTTATAAAGGATTATTGAAAAAAATAGATATGGAAAATCAGAAATGCCTTATTAAGGTGCTAGCTTCCTTCTGAGCATTATTTGTAACAAATGGCTGATCAGCTTCAGTCATCATCTTACTGTTATGAAGACCTGAAATGTTGACTATGTCAAAATAATTAAAAAAAAAATGGCAAAACCCCTTGTCAGCCTGTGCTCCTGTCAGTTTTATGTCATAAGCTAATCATGATATTAAGCCAATATGTAGAAATATTTTGCTGAACTGAATTTGAGAGTTAACTATTCTGTATGGATGAGTCAATACAGGATCTGTATTGGATCTTGGATCTGAACTTGCAGCTTCTCCACTGTATACAAGTCCTTGCCCAAATTACTTTTAAATTCAGCTTTTTTGTTTGCCTAGAGACTGATTAAAGATGATATATGTACGTTGGTTGGCAAGTAAGGAGAATCAGGGCTCTAAGATGTTTTATCACAAGCATATCAGGTACTATCTCTACCATAAAGAAAATACAACATTCACATATACTGCTGTTGTCAGACTTCAAAATCAAGGGACAATTTGTGAGACATGACCTGGACTATTTAATTCTGGGTCACAGAGAGAACAGAAAATGTGCTCATAAAAATATTTGTCTATACAGAAAATAATAATGCCTTTTAATCAGAAAAATTTTGTTGGCATTTCAAGAATAATTTGAAAATAATCCTGTCTGTCAACAGTTACAGTTTTATTGGTCCTATTCTATTGATCCATGGGAAAAAAAAAGCAAATTCTGAAGCTGTGCACCTCTTACAGTCTCACAAAAACACACAGAAATCATTCAAGTGTTACCCTGTGATGTAAGCTAGACAGGACTTTTGACACTGGCAGCATTTTAGCCATACCATTCTGTGATGCAGTGTTCAAAAACCTGCAGTCAAAATTGTAACTCACCCTCTGCATCTTCTGGCCTTGTAAGATCAATGACACCAGCGCCCAATTTTCCATCTTCATTTGGTTTCCCTGTTATCTGTGGGCCTAAATTTTCAAATCTTCTTTCCTGGAAAAGAACAGAAGTAGTCTTAATGCTTCATATAGGATATGTGCATATATGTATCCACTGATACATGCCTTATTTTTAAAATCTGAACAAATAATGAATGCATTTAATTAGAATTTCAACTCAGGGACAAATTTTTAAAGATTCTGAATGTTTGCATTTATGAAAATCAGTTTAAAATGTGAAACATATACAGAAACTTTGAGATTATTTTGATCTGCATTGCCATAATGCATAAGCAATTGTACATGCAAATACAAAACACTCTTGGCAGCCAACAGTGCTGATCGACGCTGCTCACTTTGCCTTTCCACTTATTTTCTAAGTTAAACTGGAAAAGACAATCAACATTTGGAGACATGAAAATTCAGAAGTTGAAAGAAGTTTGTATTAAAATATACTGCTAATTTACTGGAAAAAGCACTTTTCCCCTGATATGATATTCAAGTTTGTATTCATACCTCTGAGAAAACACAATTCTGAATTTTATAGTAGAGATTTTCAAAGACAAGTGTTTGAAAGAAGGAATAATACATGACAGAACTGATATTATTATTTTGTCTAGGAATTTAAATTGTAGCTCAGTGGAAAAAGAACCGGAGAAGAGGAAAAAAAAAAAAAAAAAAAAAAAAGAAAAAAAAAAAAAAAAGGGGGGGAGAGGTGGAAGAATGTACAGTCCTATTAGGAAGATTTTGAGAGCTGGAGACCTCCGTAAGAAACCTGGAACTAGAAGGTGAAAACTGAAAGGTATTTTATGTGTTAGCCCAGTTACTCAGTCAACTATTGGACAAGGGAACTATAAATGCCACTGTAATATTGTCTCACAATAGTAGTCTCTGTTGTACTGTGTATCAGTAGCAAAGTGTTCAATGGTTATCATTAATTTAGTGTTCTCATTTGAAGGAACATAGCATGTTTTCCCTCTTGCCTTGTTGTTACCTCTTCAGACTAAACTCGGCATTATGTTATACTTGTGAAAGAATGAAACCTTGCTGTTCATTACTATGAAACAATATTAAATGTCATGTCAGCTTGAATTTGCAGACATGAAATACCAGCTTTCAGCTCTACGAACAGTTTCTCCATGTTATACTTAATGCATTATGCAGAAGTAGAGTGCTGACTGCTGTTCAGTCTATTGTTCAATGACCTAGTTTTGTGCTGTGCATGCTAGACATAAGAAGAAAACACTAGGAGTTTCTTTCCTGCAAGATGGTTAGAAACTTGGAAATATTCTTAAAGAATAAAACCCCCCATGCTTGGCAGCTTTGACTCCACCTTTGTTCCACCTCCAAATACTACTTCTTTCCAATGTGGTCACTGCCCTATTATCATTCTCTTTTAGTAATAAAGCTCTAGCAGGCCAACAACTGAGGAATTCTTTCGATTCCTCAACCTTTTGATTCCATCAGCCATGGATTTTTTTTTTAATTATTCTCTGTTTAATTTGCAGAGGAAGACTAGAAAATCTGACACTGGGTTTGCCACAACATGCAGCTGAGGCATTTCAGTTACTAATTGCATTTCTAAAAATTCCTCAGAACTTTACAGTTGTTGAACAAAATAACTCTTTATTTTGTATTTGATTAACTTCTTATTTTCTTCTATAAAATCTGTGATTGGTGACAGAGCTTACATATACAAAGCAACTCACAAGGAAAGAAAGAGTTACAAATGGAACATGACTTCAGAAAGGCACTGCAATACTAGAGACACAATATTTTACTGAAAGTAAAATACACAATACACCTGAATCATCAGGATGGGATCTGTTATACTGCTAGACAGAATAAAAAGTAATTTTGTCAAGAATTCTGCTTTCCACCACAAAGGGCTGATTTGCAGTAGAGATAAAAACAAAGAACAGTACTAAAAAAACAGCTTTTGGCAAATATATTGCCTCTTCAAAAATATTTGTGCTGAAAGGTTTTTCTTAAGTATGTTAATAGAGTACCTGCAGTATTCTTGGAAGAACAGCTTTTAAGTGTGTTTCAGAAGAAGGAGAAATACATTTCTACTACAAAAATCAACAGACCTTGCTACATATCAATCTGCACATTTGGCATATATATCTAGTTATTAATTCTCTTTGGTTTTACCAAAATATATCCTGTTAAAAAAAAAAAAAAAAAAAAAAAAAGGTGGAAGAGAAAAAAGAAAGTTTCTAAAAGAATATCAATATTTTGATATGGAAGATGAAAAGGGAAAATTACATGATAAGGTTCAAGAACAGGAAAATGATAGCACTTATACCATAAAAAATACCTGCTCTTGTCAAACAAAGATGATGTACTTAGCATTATTTAATATCCTCTTCCTTCTAATTCATAAAAAGCAGTAACAAAGCTAGCTGTATTTAAGTCTTTGAAATGCCTTTTAAAGTCATTCCTTTGCTTGGTTTTTTACTTCAAATAATCTTCATAGTAATCATACAAAAATAAAAATATTTCCAATGGGTTTAGATTAATTCAGAGAACTGTAAAAAATAAAAAAATATTTCTCAATACTGATGATGTTTTTATCTAGTAGATGCCTTTACAATTCCATGAAATACAACAAATTAATATGAAATTTATTATTAGAGAGGAAACGTGTCCCACTAAGCTGCAGTCCTTTCTTTATGGGATTTGTCTTTGTGCCCATCTTGAATTCATCCTGAAGAGTATAGTTACTTGCACTAGAAATCCTTTAAAGGTATACCTTTTTCCTAATATGAGCAAGGACTGAGAGCAAAATTGACTCTGCACACAGTATTTCTATATGAACAAAAAAAAAAATCTACCTTCATTAAAAGTAAACGGCTATACATGTCTGTAATGACAACTATGTTTCCTACACGCGTATTATATTTGCACACATATACATCGACTGCTGGATATATTACTACCTCCCTAATCTACATTATCAGAAAATTTCAGTGAGTTTGTAATAAAGTGCAGGTATTTTCTTTTTGTTTTCTTTTTTATATATAGTGAAAAAATATTTTAGACTTCTATTTTGAACTGATTTCTTTTTGTTTGTTTGTTTTTGTTTTTTTTTGTTCTGGCTACGGAGCTTATACTGTATATTCACATTAAGTTGTCCCATTTAAATGTCAGAAAAAAGGTTTAGGACATGACACTGACAACCCTTTCTCATGACTAGATCAACACAGTCAATTGGAGTTTGTGGTAGAAAACGGAAAGCCCTTTCCAGCACAATTCAAATCCTTTGTACTTTTCATATGTTTAACACACGGTAAAAGTAATCACTTCTTTAAAATGAGAAAAAGAAGAGCATAATGATTCTTCTTAGCAGCAAAATCTCAATTTTCCATTCTGTGATATGATTAGGCACTTATTTATGCATTGTCAGTCACAAACATGCAGAGAACGTAAAAGTTATTGAAAAAATTAAAGTCTGCTCAACTGTCTTGCAGGACTGTTGGTTCTCTAAGTGCTTTGAAATTATGATGTATGAGGTAGATGTTGCATATTAAATAAAGATATTTAAATTATAAAGCCCCCGTTAGTGAGAGCTGATGAATGTTAAACGTTATGAGCCACAAGGCTGTGGCATCCATCATATTCACATATTATCACAGTCAGTGATGGAGCAGACCCAGTGATGACAGATAGACTGCTAGATAGTTATCCCTTATTTTCCAGAGTCGCCAAGCAAGCCTTTCAACCCCTTTGGCATTATTTTTAGCTTTGCATTAAATTAGCAACTTTTCCGTCACGTTCTGGCAGAAAGTATCGATTCTTTCTTCACATGTGGAAGGTAAAAGAATGATTTAGTGAAGGGGTAAAGGAAAAGGAAGCAGTAGCCTCTACTTCTGAAAAGACTTCAAACTTCAAATGACTAGAAACAAATATAAAATTGTGATCTTGTGAAAGAACAGCAATGAAACAGTAAGCACACAATAATGGCTTTTCTCTGCACTTAGATAAAAGCTGAATTTTTGATGTGCACAGTATATTTTCATAAAATTTTATATACTATGTTTTATACACTTATTGGCTATTCCATTATAATGTGTGTGCTAACAGTAAAATTGCTCTTAAATTTATGTGTGTTATTTATATGTTCCCACGTAACAATGCTTTTTGTTGTAAAAAATATTCTGTTTATTAATGTAACTTTACAACCACTGCATCCAAGATCCGTGGTAAATTAATGACATTTTTATTATTTTATAGTGTCATTAAATTTTTACTGATCACTCCATCAAACAGAAGCAATAAAGGCCATAATGCAAACTGGGACACTTAGATCAGGGGAGCAGGAAGGCATTCCATATAGTCAGAAGTAAACGGCTTGCTATAAATGATATTTATACCATCTTTAAGGATGTGAGAATACTTGGACAAGTTTGGCAAAACTGTTTCTGTAGTAATGTGGATTGTGTGCTTAAATAACAGTTTACTTGCCAGCAAGACAATTTTTTTTTCAAACCATATGAGAGAAGATGACTGATCGCATCCATCTCTTGAAAAATAATATACGAAATGTAATAATACACTGGGCACCCCTCCCTTCTGGATTACCAAGACTGATCCGACTATACCCATGCCTCAAATTATTTCAACATGCTTTCTTTTTCCACATCTGAAATGTATGCTTAGTCTGAAATGGAAAATGTCATGAATGCTGATCGTTGTGTGAAAGATTGAAAATATATATATTTTTTGCAAACAAATACTTTTTATTTAAGTGGACGTGTTTGGATAATGATGTAATACCCTTTATTTCAGTAGTCTAGCATGAAAGCAGCTCCCAACATCAATTTAAAAAGGCAGTTTCTAGAAACTGAATTAATATGGGTCATTCACAGAAGCCACAGAACATATTACAGAAGGGATATTATTTCTTCTGAGGACAGTTCTTTAGTTAGAATGACTACAAATAATTACTGCATGTTGTCTTCACATATAAATGTATTTCAATTGAATTATTCAATACTAAATGTTCTAGTAGCTTATTTGCTAATCGTGATCTATTCTCTTTATGTATCATGGACAGTAAACAACAGGAAAGCAACTTAGTATATTCAAACATAAAAAGGACATTTTTCAGTAGAACACAAAAAATTATTCCCAGTTTGAACCAGGAGGAATCACAAAACCTTTTTTTTTTTTTGTTTTTCCCTGGAAAGTCAAGATACAAACATCCCAAGCTTTTCACTTCTCACTACTTTTAAATGGCTAGAACCGAAAAGTTAAATTACCCTCCACTTAGAATCTTTTGCAACATTTTGGCACACAAGGGATAATTACAAATTGACTTTCAGCCTTATCTTTGGATATTTTAGCTATTACGGGTGGGAAGTTTAAACATTAACCTTATTACAGCAATGTCAATCATCCTACTGCTGTTCAGGCATGCAACTGCTGGAACTCTTTGGATGGTAAAGTAGATAAACACAATAGTGGCATTATTGTTACAATTAAAATGAAGACCTTTGGTTTTACAGAACTGTGGTGAATATCTAGAACTTGCTTTCAACATCACAGCAGCAGAAGTTGCTCCATGAAACTGGAGAAATTAAATTAGCAAAGTAGGCAAACTTATTGTAGGCATGCCAATATTGTAAGATACTACAAGATACAAAGTGTATCTTTTTCAGCCACTGATTTACAGGTTGCATAGATGAAGCAAACGCTGACTTCTGTGAACATGGACACAACCTGACCTTACTTTATTTTGTATTCAAGTGAAATACCTGAATTTAATGATCTCAGGAACCAAAAAGGGACAGTGAATTCTCACCATATATACTGCTGGTTTCAGTTTTTGAAGGCCCCTATGTTGTAAATAAACTATTCTAGTACTTCTTAGTATGTATGCTGAACATACAGTATGGACATCCCTGTCACAGACTACACATTTGTGTCACATTACAGTAGCACAAAGCAAAGAGCTTACTTGAAAAGATGTGGGGAGAGAGAAGCCTTTAGGTCCCCTTTTAAATATATTCATCTTTAAACATAACTGGAAAGTAAGAGGTTAAAAGCAGATAACAGAGAATTTACTCTAAAATTTCTTTGTCTGATTGGCAAGCCTCAGCTGTTTCCATGTGACAATGGAACATACGCAAGACCATCATAAGCAGAAAATACTCCCAAGTGGTTCAGTAATAGAATGACATAGCAGTTGTCATAATATGGGACTTTCTTCTTTTCAGTCAAAAGTGAGAATTGCAATTTCATCAAAATTTAGTGTCTAGAAAAAGGTTTGAAATTGGAGTGTGAAAGGCAAAAATTTCGTCAAATAGATAACTGTAAACCCAGACAGCCTAATTGTAAACACTTGTTTTAGCTAATTATTTTGGAAGTCTGATTTTAAGGATTAAAATTCTTAGAACCTCTGTTTAGTGTGAGCAGTATCCATCTTGATCTCTGAACTTAAATAAGAAGGATTTAGATGAATTCCCTGATTATTTGGAACACTCAACACGTACTAAAAAGCTAATATATTTCAGCAAATTGAAACTTGACTTTGAAAATAAATGCATGATTTTAAAAATAAAAAAAAAAGTTAAAAGCTAAAAAAAAACAGATAGCAAATGTTTCCAGCTAACTAGGATACATACCCGTAACTATTGGCACACTTACAGGCACTCCTAAACTGTGGATCTGCCCTGGTTAGATTACTTTCAACAGGATTACTGCACTTACTGAGCCGCCTTAACCAAATGCTTTATGTCTTTGTTCATATGGTTTTAATATGGTTTTAACCAATTGCGAGGTTATTTATAAGTTTGCAACTCCCCAGTAGTTAGAGTTATGAAGCGTTCAGACTTAAGCATATCCAGTTGTGTGGTAACCCAACTACTGCTTTCATGCGGTTTCCAACTTTTTATTCATGCACAAAGGCATGATGCATGGCAGTATCTGAGAACTTTCTTATTAACTCTTTGTTTCAGCAGCAAATTCATCCAGCAATCTACAATAAAATTACACATCAGTTAAAAGGTAAAGATTAAAGGAAATTAAAAAAAAATACGGTGACTGGAATTCCACTGCGTGTGGAATTCCACCTTAGACTGATAAGTCATCAGTCCTGGAAAAACAAAAGGATAATCAATTAAATTAACAGCTGGTAAATGAAAAGCAAACAAAAGGAGTTACTACTCTACACTGTGCGTAATATGGCTGTAGAATTCACTAGAGGTCAGAAAGAGTCCAAAGCTTGGGCTGTCACTTGTTTTAAAAAGAGCTGGATAATTTTATGACTGTTAACAACATCTGTAGTTACACATGCTAAGATAATCAAATCTCATGTTCCAGAGTGTAAGCTGTTCAACTGTTGGGGTCAAAGAGAAATTCTGTTGTTCTCTTTGCTGCTCCCTTCCCTCCTGACCAACATCCACAGATGATTAAATGGAAGCCTTCTAGGAAGAGAAGTTAATTTGCTTTCATAACACTAGGTATTGCTCACTAGATTTAAGGAAGAACTGGTAAATGGTATAAATCAAATGTATTTACAACCATTTACCTTTAAATACAACCACTTAAAAATGCATTTTCTTTTAACTAAATACGTACATGTGCATTTTTGTGAGAGACAAAAATAAACACGAGTTACAATTTCATACACTTCAACTAGGAAATAGCCAGACTGTTTGTTGGTTTGGTTTGGTTTGTTTTTCTGTACTGTAAACTGATGAATGGAAGAAATTCAATAGCTACTCCTGGACCTTCATAATGGTCATTCAAATTTCTAACATATGAGTTACAAGAATAAAAGCATTGAGACACTGCAAACAAATGTTTCTTTTTCCCAGCAGAGTAAATACTATGGAGGAGTAATAATATACATTTTGCCATATTTCTGTTTAATTCAGCAGGCAGTTGGACCTTGTCAGTTACAGCCTCATTTCCACTAAGTAAAAATTTCTCCATTTAGAAATGGAGACATTGAAATGCAATGAAAGTGTATAAAAATACTTTTACCAAATTCATACAATGCCATTATTCTGCACGTATATCTGCACGCTATCCCAGACTTTCCTGTTTGAGACTGAATTTCATGAAAAGTATTGTCATGCATTAGGATCAGAACAGAATTTAGATCAGAGATCTGGTTACTAGCCTCGAAACTGTGAATCTCCTTTTCTCTTAATCATCTAGTAATATATTCCAGGCTGAAAACACAGCTTTAGCAAGAAGCCACAGCAGTATAACAACCAGCAAAACTATTCTAGGTTCAGCACAACATTTTTTTTCTTTTTGGAATGGAAAAAAAAAAAAAATGCAGAAAAGAAGTCACCAATTTCAATTTTAGTGTGGTGTTCTACAAACCTCAACAGCACAAAGCAAATTCAGCTGCCTTCCACAGAAAGTTGAGAAAAGAAGGAACTTACTTTAAAAAATCCTGAACTCACACAAAGATGTACACACATGCCACTGGTCAAACATCTTGAGAAGCAATATTATGTTCTTATATAAACAATATGGAAAATGTAAGTGCATGCAAACAGACATATATACATGTTTAATTTAAAACCTATAAAAGCTAAGAGAAAACCAGATGATATTCTCATAGATACTGCTATCATTTCAACTCTGCCTTATGATAGGCACATGGCAGATTTTGTGACATGATCAAACAATACTGGAAAAAGCTGTGATAAAAATGAACTACAAGAAGCAATAATCAACAAAGAGTAATAAATGGCTTTTCTTACTCTACATGTGGGTAGTAGTTATAACGGTTTAAAAGCAAATATTTCAAATATTATATTTGCAAGTATTTTTGCAATTAGAGCTAAACGTCAGGGAAAATATGAATCTGAGTTTGGTGCGTTTTATTACAGCACTTTTTTTAACATGAATAGTGCTGTGTACTGTAAGTGTAGATTCCAGTAACTCCATTAGGGTAAATCCTCCAGGGCTTTGGAAGTACAGACATCTAACCCAGATACTCTGAATGAGTCACTGAAGATACCTACCCCTTTTTTTTTGATCTCTAAACAATGCAGGCCTCTAGACAGGGCTATTCCATCCCACTTTCAGGAAGACACCTGAAGTAGTTTAAATTGGTGATGCAAAAGAGACTTGGGCGTAAATGTTCATATTCATATTTAGAATTAGAAATGCAATCAAGGCTGTTAACAAAATCCCACCAAATGCTACTGTTTTCAAGTATATGCCTTGCCTTGTGCTTGATGTAAATATATAATTGCATACCATGCATATAAAGATTAAGTAGGCTTTTTCTGTATTTACCAAGCTGATTTTCTTTTTTGGTAGCATTTTAAGTATACTTTTCTAGGTTGCATTTTATGATTGCTGTTATATGTTGCTCTGTTTATGCTCAGGCCTTTTTTGTTATATTCAGAGAGAAAAGAAACATATCACTAAGGATTAAGGATGGGTGACAATGGAATGATAATAACATCATTATGCAGTGTTTTGCCTCTTGTACCCCCATCACTGCCATGTTTGTCTCTGATTATTTCAGCCTCAGGAAAATGTGCTGCTTACTATTTATGTCAGAAAGGCAAGATTACTGTTTCCATGATTACAATATCAGGTACAATGTACGTACTGCCTGTGATAATATAGATGTACCACTCAACAAGTTCTTGTCTTTAATCTTCTTTCAACAGTAAAAAAAAAACAAACCAAAACAAAACCAGTAAATTGCAATTTTTTGCAGCCTCATGTAGGCCTAAATCCCATAACGTGCTGACTACTTTCACTCCAATCTAACAGAGGCCTCAAGGACATAGACAGTCATTACTTAACTCCAGGGGAATACTTAATATTAAGAATGGACTAATGCCCTTCACTGAATCAGGATCAAATTATGTAGTTCTCATATGTTTACACTGAATCAGAGAATAAAAATTAGACAAAAAACTTTTTTTCCAGGCTGAAAAAGATGCTTTCTGCTTCTTACTGATTACTCCTTTTTCCCTTTGAGTCAGGTAGGTTGAAGGCCTTCTGATTTGAGGAAGAATTATTCTTGTTTAGGAATAAACCAATACAAAGTCAAGAACACCGTCCCTTGCATTGTTAATGCAAGGACAAAACCTTTCATTAACAATGTCCTAGCTGGAGGCAAAGAAACAACTCTATGAAAGTGAAATTTCTATGTTACTCATTTTTCTAATGCAATAAGAGCTAAATTGCTCATACTTTATGTTTTTAAAATTTGTACTCAAGGACAAAGCAGCCCAAATTGGATTCATGAACACTATAAATTCATCAAAACAAACAAAAAGCAATAGTATAAGGATTCAATTTGCTTCAACATGCAAACACAGGCAAACACAGGCAAATAGGTACTTCCTGGAAACAGGGAAGGATTTACATCTCTTGGAAGGAGTAAGTCTTCATGCAGGAAATATGAATCAAAATAATGCAAGAAAGGGAGTACTTTAAAAGGTAACTGAAGGCTACTTTTTTATGCAGAATCTGGGAACCCTTACACCTGAAACCATCTTAAATGCAAAATGAATACCTATGGGCTGAAAAAATTATGTGGTTTTACTGCTGCAATATACAAAGACAAAACTGCTAGTCATCTATAGCTAATGCTACTGGCAAAAATCCATTCTCTAGCTTTTCATTTAAAGTGGAATGATTTCATAAATGTTGTTTTGTTTTTATCATGAAAAGCTTGTTTCAAGTTTCCCACATAAGATATCCATTAAAGTACTTTTCAGCTCAATGCAACAATGACAGTTCAGAAAAAGCTTTTCTACCTTAACAACCAATCTTGAATGGGAGTTTCGAATGTAGTGGTTTCACTCACAGCACATATTAGCCACTTATGTCCCACTTAAGACCTATTTTTGACCTCATCTTCAGCATAAGCATAGACTGGATCCTACTACCTTTCTCTGCATTTAAAAAAGACGTTTTTCTCTCTCTTTTTGCTATCCTTTTTCATCTGCTGTAAATGACATATATGGAAAAGTTCATGTGATTCACTGAAGGAACATTCCAGCACCTCATTCTAGTGGAATATTTTTGCTGCTCTGTGGACAAACACAATCTATGAGTAAGAGGGAATTTTCTGTCTCATACCTTCCTCACTCCTTTGTATACTTGTCTACTTTATAACCTGGAAGCTAAAAGAAGTTGAGAGGAATGTATGAGAAGATATATGGCTGAAACAAAAAAACTAACAAAATCATATTCAAATTTTTCTCCTAATTTCAGCAGCTTTGGATTGACTTCCCTTACCTAAGTCCAAGTAGCATAAATTGCAAGTTAGTTCAAGAGCTGCATGTTTTTCAAGTCGTAAATGTATCTAGATGACAGAAAAATAGCATTATACATTCACTTCTGAGTAAACAACTTACAAAGAGATTTTTTAAGGGAAATTTATACTTTCTTAGTTTCTTACATGATGTAAGTACTGAAATAGAATTTTTCCCCAAAAAAAAATTAAAATTGCAGCAACTATCCAACTGGCCTTTAAAAGCTCAGTCTGTAATACTGTGTTTGTGTGTGTTCGGGTGTTTTCTTCTCCAGATTGTCAAATGGCAGCCAGAGACAGCTCAAGGTACAGGATCTACTTCTCTCAGACTGTCAATCATGTAACAGCTGCCATTCATCTTGAGCATTCATTTGGAAGGAAAGATTTCTTGTCTGCTTTTTAACATTTTTGTAAATAACTTTTTTAGGCAGGACTACGAAGCACTGAAAGGGGAAAAGCAAATAGTTCCCTAACCCATTGGTGCCAGTTACATTACACTATACAGTCATCGTCAGACAAGGATGGATGGGTCAGACGGGTGAATGATGATAAAAGGCCACCTCTCTACAAGCACAATTGCATTTAGAACAAAATTTTCAAGCAGCATTCTGGTCTGCTTCCCTAGCAACTAGGAGAGGTATTTTTGTCTTGGAATTTCATAAATGAGATTAAACTACAAACAATCATACAGGCAACATTTATAATATGATTTTGCAGGAAAGTATGGGTGATGATGGTATTGGCTGTCAGTCTGAATCCATTTTTATTAGTTAATAATAATCCAGTGGTTATTAATAATTATTATTATTATTATAGAGTTAATAATCCAGTGGTTATTAACAAAATTAACAGAACAACAACATTTCAATGATGGTATGGTAAGGGCCATTAATGCTGTCTGAAAAATAAGGACTAATCTAAACTAATGAAAGACAGGGGAGCAGGCTGGGACATGTTTAATTATTTAGAATCACGTCTGACTGCAGAAAAACAGTTGAAAGCTAGCTTAAGTGCCTATGTTGTTACCAGTTTTATTACTAATAATATTTATTTTAAGAATAAGAATGGTTGCATTGCACCAGAACAAAAAATCCTTTTTTTCCAACTAGGCTCACTGAGGCAGAGGTTGAAGCCTGACCATCAACTATAATAGATGCGGATAGATCTATCTATCCTAATTATGTGATTATTTTTGGACTCATTTATATAGTGGGCCCCTATAGCATTCTCTGTCCATAAATGCAAAACATTTGAAAATGCATTTTAATTACCTAGATTAATTCTGTATTCATTTTATCTCTTTCCAAAATGTTTCAGCGGGGGAGGAGGGAGTGCTAGATTTTGGGCTTAATTTGCTGGGGTTTTAAGATGTAAGACAAATAAGGATAGCAAACTAGGATCCTTTTTGTGGGTGTTTCATTTGTAGCCTAAAAGGCTTTGTTAAAAACATCTAATGTAAGAATACTTTTAATGAAATCCAGAAGAACAGGAAAGTCCTGATTTCAGTTGTATTTCACATTCCACCATTTGTAAGCAGTCACTGGATCTTTAAGATTTTATGTAAGTGGACTTCAAGTATATTCGCTTAGGCTTAGTCTAAAACCTTGACAGGCACCAGACTTTATTACAATTATTTGAATACAGTCTTATTTAATCGACCTCTGTAGGTGTTAAACACACCTACATAAGAGATACAGAAAGGACAAAAAGAAAAAAAAAGAATTATTTCATCCTGTTCAGACAGCGAAGGAAGGAAATTTTATGGACTCCACTGCCTCCTCTAGGGCTTCAGAAGTGCTAGAAAATGAAATGACCACTCATAAAATTTTCATTATTCCCAAGAGAAAAGAGTGATGGGGAAGGTAAATATTCTTTCAAAAAACTTTGAAATCTTTTTATTTGTCCCAGTGTGGGCAGGTTTCCTCCTTTTTTTTTTTTTTTTTTTTAATTAAAGTTTTACAGAATGCAAGCTTGTTACATGGCAGAGTAATTTCCCATGCATCACTGCTTAGGAGTGATTGAAACTGAACTTTGCCTACTTGCGTGCTGCTTTTTCTCTCTACAATTAATGGCTGCCAAGTGATACCCTACTATAACAGGTATAACTTCTCTTCAGTACCACCTACCATAAAAATTGAACAGACACTGTCAATTACTTCTTGGTTTCAGAACAGATACAATCCCAAAACAACTCTAAGAAGGGACATGATATCCCAAGGGAGGAGACATGGGCTGTGTCTGACAGAGATCAGACATGCTTCCATAATATAAGCAGGCAAAACCACTGTAGAGCCTTTGCATTCAGCAAGCAAGGTCTCTCCAGCTGCAGGGACAGCTGTCTGGGGGACTAGACCGTGACTGCACCATCTAACTCCTCTCTTCTTTAAATGGGAATACTAGCAAGGATACCAGACTTCATCTTCCAAGATGATAAGAATTGTACATAGATTCAAACAGGACCTTGGGTCAAACAGGACCTTAATAAAGTGCTACTCCCCATATTATTAACCTCTGGCAGCAGACCTGCAATTAGGAAGCAATAATAACCACTGCTTTTCTAAGTAAACAGGATATATGGAGATTTTCTCTGGCCAGCAGTGTTTGGAGGACTGCTGGGCAGGTAAGTGTATGAGGTGGACTCAAGCAATTACTCAAGGATCAATAGTCTAACTTCTTTGAAGCTTCTTTGTGGTACAGCATTTGGTCTGCACCACTGCAATACAACAATACACAGTTCATTTCAAAGAAACATGGTGAGGTGACAGAAATCCTCAACAGATAAAATTCTTCAGCTTCATATAAGTCAGCAACTGCAGCAGGAAGAAATATTCGCATTTCAGACCAGCTGGGATTAGCTTCTGTATCTTTGTCCAGGCAAACAGTTTGGAAGGTAAGAAGGAATCCAGGTTAAAGGGCGTAGAGAAGGAGGTATGGTGAGGCTGCAGGTGAGGGAGGTGTAGAAAAGACCTGAGAATAATAATTTATAGAGTATAGGTGAGTGGGAGAATGAAGCATTGCAGTAGGAAAACCTGAGGGCTTCAGAGAGAGCAAAGATTACTGTGGTGCAAAAGGAAGGTGATACATTTCCACAGCAGAATTGGCTTTACTCGTTCAGCTATCCACAGAATAACATATAGCCTTTGTGGTGGTTTGGAGAGGAGATAGAAAATTTTTTCCAAGTTTGGACTGGATGTGTGAATCGGGAGCAAACGGCATTTACAGTCCAGACAGAGAACATCCTCAGAACATCTCCAGATATTTTATTACAGTCATCTTTCAATGAGAAAAGTGGAGTAAGCTGTCTCTTTGGCTACTTCTATCTCAATATAAATTCTCCTACTTTCCATTTAGCTCATCAGTTTTGCAGGACTTTTTGCATTGCCGTTTTCCTTCTAATCAGAACACAATTGCAGGAGGAGCACAATGCCATTAAAGCTAACACCTTCAAATATTTTATTTATTTTTCTAGAAGATAGATTTAGATTAGACATGAGGCATCTACTTCACTTACTGTGAAGGTGGTGAGGCACTGGCACAGGTTGCCCAGAGAAGTTGTGGCTGCCCCATCCCTGGCAGTGTTCAATGCCGGGTTGGACGGAGCTTGGAGCAACCTGGTATAATGGGAGGAAGGTGTCCCTGCCCATGGCAGGGGGATTGGAACTAGATGAGCTTTAAGGTCCTTTCCAAACCAAACGATTCTATGACTTTTTATAGGTCTAATACTCAATAATTGGCAGAAAAATTTCATTTGGAAATGCATAGTGCCAAAGGCAAACATTCAATATCTTTCTGTTCAATGCCCTGAGTATTTTCTCACTCCAGGGTGTAAAAAAATTTGTTCTTGATTCACATGGTCATTCCAAATCCTTGCCAAATTATGCAAAAAGCTGTCAGATTTAATGGTGCAAGTGTCTTATTCCTTATTATGGGACTTGGACAAATAAAAGCAATATATTGTAAAAACAGGAAGTGTAGCTACAGCCAAAAGTCATCACAAAAGATGTTTTAAATAGTATGCTGTCCTGTCTAGAGTGTCTCTCTCAGATATCAAGTCTCTCTAGGGTCTGAGTTTAATCTTCAGTGCAGCTGTAAAATAAAACCAATAAACACAATTTTCATTTTATAGATACAAAGACACTCTCACAGAGGCTACAGCCTCAAT
Source organism: Loriculus beryllinus (assembly GCA_039877255.1). Taxonomy (NCBI): domain Eukaryota; kingdom Metazoa; phylum Chordata; class Aves; order Psittaciformes; family Psittacidae; genus Loriculus; species Loriculus beryllinus. The sequence goes on along the minus strand of JBCJKH010046138.1, from coordinate 4,532 downwards.
TAAGTAATGTACTAAGCCAGTTATCTGTCGATTTTAATTACACACCAGACCTCCAAATTCATGTTTTAAGGTCCTATTGAACTGAAGGCTCAGCAGCTTTCTCCTGCATTCATTGCAAAATGCATGCCATCCCAGAAATACATCCCCTTGCCTGGTTGGTCACATGGAGAATCTTGGACATAACTTAACCCTTGGTTCAGCAGAGAAATAAAATAAAATGAAACAAAAAATAAAAAACAACCAAACCAAAAAAAGCCAATAAAATAAAATTTAAAACAAAAATAAAGAATAAAATAATAATTAAAACCCGACCACAACAACTGTGCTTAAACTTAATTTTTTGTATTTTTCCCTTTCCTTCCAAGGCAACTCAAAGAAAAAAAAATAATCCCATTGGAGGGTTGAGTCCCTGTAGGAATATGAACTCTAACCACCCACCACTCCAATGAGTGGCCTAATCAGCTGTCAGTGGAATCCTGTTAGGTGGGAAGTTTTAATCCTGCTTCTTTGAAGGCAGTTCCACTTTGTGTAAAACATCTTTAGACATATTCCAACGATACAGGTGATTTATCTATTTAACACTATGGTCAAAGCACCTTTGACTCTCCAGCCTGCATGACCAGGTAATCATTTACAGCTGGATCATTCTGAAACTGATCTCATCACAAAATCAGAGTGACATGAACTATTGCTGAGCACAGAAGGAGCCTAAAGGACTGCTACCATGTCCGCCCTCATAGTTTCTGCTAACTTATACAATAGAATTACTGTTGTGGGCCACAGAAAATCAGATTATTTTAAGTATGTGGAAATAAGCAAAAGATAGACAAAATCACTCCTTAAAATTGAATAAACAGTCTGAAATTATCACAAAAATGTAGATCTGGCCTGGAACTACTAACTGGATCTGTGCAATTTTCTTTTTGAACAGCCTTACAAGGATGTGATTTGAATTCTGCCATTAGAAATGCATTTCAGAGCAAGATTGTACTGCTCATTAAGTGGATATCACCAGCTTTCAGCCGTTTCACAATCTTGCTTCCTAAACTATAGTCATTTGTGTTGGCAGAGAAAGTTTTGCAAAATTTGATATGTAATAAAATTTAAAATAAGGATTTTTTTTGGTTTCCACTCGAGTGTGTCAGGAAACTGGAACTGAAAGATTTATAGTTTTCAGTACAAAAACTAGTTAAGAATTAAGCAAGCAGGCACTCTTTTTCCCCAGGAAGAAAACCTCTAGTGTTACAGTCAGTGGGATTTTTTCCATCTACTTCTATGAGAAGAAGATGATCAGATTGCAAGATGCAAATGGCAAGGGGAAAAACTCAGTGATCCAACTAACTTACTGCTTTTAATGAGAAAGGATGCACCTCCCAGACTTATAGGAATTTATTTACATGTATTAAGGAAGGTGCAGTACCCCCCATCAGATATCAACACAATTACATCATTTGTACTCCTTCTCCAAATAAACTCTGCATGCAAAAACAACTGAAATGGATGATGATGTGAGTTGTTTTAGTAGTGATATTAGAAAATAAATATTCCTTTTTAAACAGAAAGACTACCATAGGAAAACACTGTTCCACTGGCTAATTTGAACCATTAAAAAAAATGGTACCTGTGCACTGTGCAGACTTGGTCTCAACTGCTCTACAGAAACATTTGAATACTTTTAATTAAATTAATAGTTCCTCAATCTAGGACAGTCACTGAAGCTGAATATCTCCAGGAAATTACTCCTAAATGAGGATTTTCCAAACCAAACCTTGCACTCTTCTTTATCCTCTCTAAGCAATCAAAATGCATTTCATGTGAGACATCAGATAATTGGGGGCTGGGGGGGGGGGGGAAGGTTGCATGGCAATTTATACTAGCAGGCTTTCTTTCTTTTCAGGTCCTTCTTAATACAGGGCATCCTTTTTTTCTTATTTACAAATGCTCGGAGTGCTTATTGGTGCTTTCCAAGCAGACAGCACACTTTACTCTTTGACCCTTTTCTACCCTCCTGTTCCTTTAGTTCCACTGCTACAGTATGACACTGGCTCCCCTTCTCAAAAGAAAGAAGGAGAGAGGAAAGTATTTTTCATTAAAATAATAGCTCCGCTTTTGGCAACAAACAAAGGATAGAAAAAATACATCCAGAGAAACTGAACTCTTTAAAAGTGCTTTTTTGCTCTTTGATGACACAGGCATAAAGCCAAAATTCACCCCTTGTACTTCATGTTCAAAATTTCTCCACATAGCTTTAAATTGCTGACAGCTCTTTAGCTACAGCCATGCTACCGGGCGCCATTATAATAGTTTGCCATATTATTATGATGTGTCAATGTTTATGACCTGTATCCTAAAACTGGAAGACACTCAAATCTGTTGACTGCCTCTAAATAACTTTTTTGGAGAAGACTTAAAGTACTGAGATTGCAGCTAGAATTGCTATTGCTCAACTGGCCCCATCTAAATTTTTTTCATTGAAAACACAAAAAGGTTACAGAATCATAAAGCCCATGTGGAACAAAACACAGGAAAATATTTATTGTTCTCATATAGAGGAACACATATAATACCCACAGCTTTATGAAGGCCCAGAGGGCTTTTTTATTGGTGCATGGATGAATTTTTTATTGCTACTGCATAAAGTGTTCTTGACATAAGTATTTGACCTCTGACATTAGCAAGATTCCCTCTTGGTGGCCATTAGAATATAAATCCTACTTTGTGTCTTCTTGCACTATCTGCAAGGGAGCTTAGTGGGAATATAATAAAACAAGAGAAGGAAAGTGTCTTGTTGCCTGGACATGCGCCTAAGTGGTTTGAGGTGATTTCACTCACCTGAGCACTGAAAAACTTGAAGGAGTGTTGAGCAGAGCAACCTGCTTCAAAACCAAGCAAGAAAATTGAGCAAAAGGAGGAAGGTAGGAAAAGCAAAGAGGTATAGCTGACTACTCGGGGATTGTAGGTCTTTAGTTAGCATGGCTGAGTGATGTTTTTTTCTACAGTCAGGCAACTAAGAGAGTAATGTGCTTAGCCTCAGGTATGATGAACCTTTCCTCCATCAGCTCAAGCCTGCCTGTTTGCATAGAGCTAAGCATGACTAGCTGTCCATTTTGATGAAAAGATCAACCTGCTTTTAGAGTAGATACCTTCTGAGGATTTCAGTAGTCACATCAGACTTCAGTTGGCTGAAAAATATGAAAGTTAAGCTCTCTCTTATCCTTAAGAAAGCCTTTACTGAATTCATTTCTTCTTTTTTTTTTTTTTTTTGTAAACTTGGTATGTCTGTTCAGCTCATATTAGCTACTGTGGACTTTTAGTTAAATCAGGTAACTGATCAGATTAAAAGGTTTTTGTAACAGTTTTGCGGCATATTTTTCAAGAGAATTTCCTGTAGGCACTGACTTAGCAGAAAATTGTCTTCTGATATTTGTCAGAGTTCTTGCGTCTTCTCTACCATAACTCTAGTTCTCTGGCATTTTCCATTTCTTAGACCTAATCACATCTAAAACACCCCTCATCATGCTCTACCTTCCCTGGGATGTCCCGCAATCCTGTGACCAATAAAGCATAAAGCCAGGAAAAATATCGCATTATTGGCAACTATGCCTTATCAGAACTTTAGCCCAAGGAATTCTAACAAGTTCTGTGCCTTTGGTCTCATTTTTCTATTATAGCAGTTGTTAAGTCACTCCCCTCTGAGTTTTTTGAATAATAAATCACTTTGTCCGTCTGGAAAGTCACAGTCCCTTCTGGGAAGCACTTCCAGCAGCTGTCAGGACCTTCACCCTGTTTATGAGAAGATCCCACTGGACAGCAGAAAAGACACACATAGCATTGAGCTACCATTGTGACTCTTTCTGTACAACATTCACACTGGTTTCAGTGGCAAATTACACTAAAAGCCTAGAAGAAAAATGAGACAAGAATCAGAGTGTGTACCTTTTTGCTGCCCTTCTGTTGAACATCTGCTAACAGGCAGTGTTTAGGATTTCTTTGAGGAGGAAAGTCCCTTACCCTCTGCCACCATATTTATGTCCAGTATTTGTGAAACAACTCACTTTAAATAGCTTTCAAATGGATCCATCTCATGAGACCTCCAGATCCTCAGATGAGTTGTTTGAAAAGGTAGTGAAAACTGGGTCCTGGTACCCCACTCCTTCACCAGGATCTTTCCTTCACTTTGGTTGCATCACGACGTGGACAGAAGGTGGAAGTGATGACCCTGTTCTGCAGGTGGAGAACTAAAACCAAAATGACCTTATGAGGAACTGCTTCTCCTCTAGTAAATAGGACATGGTGGTGAGCCTTAAGAAACCGAAGAAAGTGATGGTGTATCTTAAGAATGGGGAGAAAATGGGGTGAAGATACATTTTAGCTACATAGCACCTTTCCATGGAGCAGAAAGTAGACACTGAGATGCAAAAAAACAAAGCTAAAAGAGTGGGCAACAGCTGGAAGTACAGAAAGCATTACTATTCACATCAACTACAGCTAACAAATATCTCATTGCCCATGAATATAGATGGCACTGCAGG
>JBCJKH010046137.1:2384-27045 GCA_039877255.1 Loriculus beryllinus | reverse complement strand
CTGTTTCCATTGCACTCTGCTGCAAGAAAAGGACATTTGCTCCTTTCCTTCCCCTTCATGAGAAGAGGCTCATGGGGTTTTCAGTCACTTCTCTTATTTATTTGCAAACATTTGCTGACCCTCCTCTGACAGAGGTTGTTAGCCCCAGTAAGAAACTTTTCAAGTGGGGAACACCCTCTCAATTTTGTTGTTATATACATATAGGTACAATATTGGATTTTAATCTCTTTTTGAAGTTTTCCTGCTAGTCTAAGGAGTTTTTTGAATAGCACTAATTTCACCTTCTTCTATGGCACTATATGTTTTTTGTCTATGTTCTCCTTCTTTTTTCTTTTGTATTGCTGCTGCCTTTGTCTTTTCTGGCACTCTAATAGTAACTGTCAGGCAGACTCAGACTTGTATTGGTTCTGTTAACTTCAGCTCAAGTCTTTACTCTCTGGCCTGACACACTTGCACTTATTTTAATGACAAATACTTCATTTTGGTAGAACATCTGTCTGTATTGATTTTTTGCAGCCACTCTTATTTCTTGAAGTTTTATCCATTCTTTTGTGTGAGACACACACTTTGCAGGAGCAGAACTTAATCGTCAGATCTCCCCCCAACTCAAGCAGAGTTACCAGGAGAGCTACTAACTACTAGCTGTAAATCTTATAAAACAGCCCTAAAGCAGAAGGCAGTGATTGTAGGTTAAGTTGTTACTGTTTGCATGACCCTTGGTAGGTAGCCTGAGCCCCTTCATTATCTCTGCTGGGCAATAAGAGGATATAATAAGAGAACACAAATATTTCAGTAAAAGTAGTAGGTGTTGTAAAATTGCTGAGTAACTATAATGTTTGCTGCCATACAGAAAAAAACCTAAGCAATTGCTTGCTGCTCTTGTATGATCCCATCTCTATCCTGAGCGAATCAAAAGCAATCTTCACCAAGTTAATTCCCCATCTTCTGTATAGAAAACAGAGGCCAAAGGAGCTGGAAAGCTGTTAATCTAAAATTCTTTTGGAGATGTTGAGCACTAACCTCAAATCCAATAACCTAACACTAGCAGCAGGCATAAACAACTCACTTCTTGGAATGCTGTGATCTGCAAAACTCATCAAGTTGCTGCAACTATAAAATGTGGAGTGTTGAGTGGGGAGCTTTTATTGTTTTGTTGTTTGTCTTCACTTGGAGTTTTTTGTTTTGTTGGTATTTGAGGTTTTCTCTGTTTCTATTTTGGTTTTGGCTTTTCTTTTCCCCTGGATGCCATGTAGGATGTCATGTCTTTTAATCAGGTATTAAGGAGCTAATTTATCTGTAAATCCCAGTGCAGCCACCATTCTTTGTGATTGTCGGGTACTTAGTGTTTCTGTTTTGTCTTCTTACATTAAAATAATGGATCACAACACTTTTTTCCTTTGCAAGGATATTGGGTAAAGCTTAAATTAAATCTATGGCTTATTCATAGCTTGCAGTAGCATAAATACACAGAACTCCATCAGGTTAATACACACAGCGATGCTTGATGTACTGGGATATCTAACCTTGGTTAAGCTAGAAAATTAGTAAAGGGCTAAACCAGAAAATCAGCTATCAACTGTGGGTAGTGGATTTACATGGCCTGGAAATTTGAGAGATGTTTGGCAGGATTGTCAAGCCTGAAGGAGCCAGAACAGTCTTGGGATACCCAATGTCTGTATGTTAGCACATTCTCTAAATATTCTTGAACCTCACACTGCAGCATAGTGAAGACAAACTGTGGTATTTTATTCTAGAAGAAGAAGAAGGGGGTTTTTGGAGAATTTAATGAGTAATACCTTTCAGTAGTTCAGAGCAAACTGACTGAAGCAAGCAGCCACAAATCACAGCAGCAGTATTTGTTGGCTGGCAAGGTAGTGTTATTTTGCAGACTGCTGGTAAATCTTTGGGAAGTTTCCTCTGCACCCAGCTGCTAGATGGAAGACATAATTGGTGCTTATGATGGGCAGACCTCCATAAAAGGCCAGAAGTTTGTGAAATGGTTATAAAAATCACTGGGTTGTAGAGAATTCTATGAGCAATAAATCTAAAAATCACTGGGTTGTAGAGAATTCTATGAGCAATAAATCTCTGTTTGTTTATGTGACAAAGGCTGAATTCTGCAAGGTCCTTTCCAAACCTAGGATGAAGAAAGTCATAATATAAAAGAGGTTTTGAAGGAATAAGTTGTGAACTCAAATCATATGAGTAAAGGGTTCAAAGTAGTGCTTGGAATAGGAAAGAACAAAGCCAAAGGATTAGTCGTAATACAAATGGCCCCAACTTCAAAGGCTTAGAATCATTCAACTAATTATTGAAGCTAGTCTAAACCCAAGCAGCAATACCAGTCCTTCTGGTCTCAAACTCTGCCCCAGTGAAGGCTGTGGATTCTTCTTTGAAAGGCAAATCTGAGTGTTCTGGCAGAGGATTCCCAGAGGGCATTGAACTGGGACTGGAAGACACTGCTGCCTAGCTAACCTTAGTGGTCTTTCCCTTTCTGCTTTATGTCTTACAGCAGTGGGTTGATATTAACGTTTGGGTTACTAGCCTCTGAGAACTCAAGCTGGGAAAGCATTGACTAACTAGTGTAAAATACTGGATGTCCTTGGCCTTCCAAAGTATATGTAGGCTGGAACCTTGACAGCCTGCAGCTCAGGGAAGAGATTGTGCAGTATTAAACGCTAATCTTTTAGCATTTAGTGAAAATGAGATTTTGGTGTGCAAGGACAATGGAACCCTTGATTTATATACAAGTATCATCATCATCAAAGACCTGAATTCTTGAAGACGTTTGCATTATTCAGTTGGTTTTGTTTCACCTACTAAACACCCTGGACACTGCAAATCAGTGGATGCTACCTTAAGACACTTCTTTATTAACGGTTTCTGGAGTGTATTCACAGTTCTTTACTGCACAGCAACCTTTCTAATATGATACAGATTGGCATAAGTTCTCAAACCTGACAAGATCAAAATTTAGGTAAAAATTTCAAGCTTCTCGCTTTTCTGGCAAATATGAAGTGATGTGGTTTCATTAAAATAGACTGAATTATTCCTTCCCCTTCCACCCATCCCCCCCAGACTGTGGATCTAGCCATATGTTTGCATGAGCTAGTAAGACAAAGGGGAAGAAAAGGCTTTTGGGTGTTGTTTCTATAATAAGTCTTGGAGGAGGCTCAAACTCTACAGGAACTGCAGTCTTCTGAGGAGGCTTAGAGACTTAGACATCATGCACATCTTGAAATGTTTGTAGCCAATGTAGCATTTAAATCTTTAAGCCAATTAAGTGTAATTATTGAATGAAAGGTAATACTTTCCTTCAACAGTATGACGCTTAAATGTAAATTGGATTTTAAATTAGAAGATGACACCTACTGACTGTCAGTCAATTAGGTGTTTATCTGAAGACTGTTGGCATGAAATTCCTTTTTTTCTTTAAATATATCTATAACCCAGGTACTAAAGGCTGAAGAAGCTTCTGCATTTCATGCATTGTGTAAAGAAGGTAAATGGAGCACACATCAATAAATGACAAATGAAACAACAGATTTATTTCCAGAAAGTGTCTGGTTCTCATAATAGGTATTGATAAAAGATTTCTATTTATTCTACTCTATTAACTATCAAAATTGAGTGCTCACAGTAATATTTCTAAAAAGTGCTTAATGAAATATTTTGCCTATTTCCTATCCACTTATAGGCTATTTTGGCTATAACCGAACTTGCTGGCTTTGTCTGAGCATTTCTACTACATATTCTTGTCTGAAACTTGGAGACCTTCGGGCTCATCGGTATACCACATGATTCAAGGTGCAGATTTGTTCCTGTGCTGTGTCTTTTCCCTTTCTTGCAGATTTGCTTAGGCAGACAGTGAAAAGTCTGTTAATACCAAAAAATCTAACCCCAAAACCCCACAAACTTTGTTAAAAAGCTATGATTTTCCATGGAAATCTCCACTTCCTACAGCATATACAGTACATGGGCTTCTTAACACGCAGTTGCAAGATCATAAAACACAGAAGTGTCATTTGATTAAACAGAAATTTAAAGTTATAATTTTTCTACTCCGAGCTGCATTATTAGAGCTCAGTGATTGGAATTACAAATTGTTATTACTTTTAAAAATTAAGGGTTTTTTTTCTCATTTCTTCTTGTGGGAAAATTTCTTTGAGGTCTTTCTGGTTTTGACAGCTAAAGAACCATAAATTAATCATTTATGAAGTGTTTTGGTTTTGGTTTTTTTGGGTTTTTTTGGGTTTTGGTTTTTTTTTTTTTTTTTTTGGTAAGCAATTGCAGGTGGCTTTTTTTTAGGCATTTCTGGTAGCAAAAGATCAAAACATGGTGCCATGCAAAGGTATATGAGAAATTGTAATTTTAAGAGCAACTGACAAAACAGTTTTTACTTACATGATGAAAGATGCCAAATGGTATGGCTATGTGGATTTAAAAAGATGTTTTCCTCAACTTGCAAGCCCTGTCAATCTCTGTGCAGACATTCTGTGATTCGTTCAGTGATAGGAAGTCATAGCAAGTAGCACCAGAGCTCATTTTGTTGTGTTGGAACTGTAGGAGAGTTTCAATTCTTAGTTGCCTCCTGGATCCGGGGACTGAGTGTGTCTGACCGCTGCCCTAAAACAGCTTTCACTTGGGTTTTCACCATAGCACTGTATTTATGGCTGTGTCCAAAAGCAAGGAGATGAGATGTTGCTGTGTCAGCCCATTTCAGCTGTTAGCTTCTTTTCATCCCAAATGGCTCTGGACTGCATTTGTCAAAGCTTTCCTGGGAAATGCTGAGGGGAGCTGATTCTGCGTTGTTGTTGCATGAGACCTCCTGCAGCATAGCACTGCAGCTCCAGCTGCTCTTGGCGGCTGGCTGACCGCAGGAAACATGATTCCCAACCACCACAACACTTCAGTCTTTCAGGCAAAGGACTCGGGATTGGAGATCTCTGCTTAGTCAAATGTTTCTATTAACAAAATAGATCAGAATTCATGTGCATGTATTAAAATGGAAAGCCAGTGATGCATCTGTAGCAGTAATATTCTGTGTGCCAAGGTTGGTTGGTTGCACATGCAGCTCCTGCTGGAAATTTGCAAACTTGAAACACCTAATTTGCATGAAACTGTGTAAAAATGTAGTAGAAATAACCTGAAAATGGGCACATTTTAATTCTTTTCGTTTTCCAGTAGCTATCAGAATCACAATGTAAAAGACCCCTTTCTTCCCCCCTTCCCTTCATCTTTCCCCTTCCCAATATTCAATTAGTAGCAGTTTCAAAAAACCCATGTTGATAGTTTTCTCTTTCTGCTAGTCTCACTTTTCTTTCTGCTCTCTGACCTTCCAGTGAAATTACTACAGTACTTCATCATACAAAGGGGAACACTTAAAACAATTATCTCAGAAATGCTTCTATTTACTTTCCCTTTTAAAATGTTCAGCTTTTCAATGTTACAATTATGTAGACAAATGTTTCTGTTGTACTAGAAGACAAAAGGGAATAAAGGGAGAGGAGGGTAAACCCAAGAACCATACAGCTACTCAGAAACTACTTAAGGCATTATGTAGGCTCTATTCCAGATCCATTTTAGACATTGGACTACATGGTACTTTCAGGCACACATCAGTACCTTTAACAAAGGCATTGACTTTGCTCAGGTATTAAGGGCAAAATTTACTACCATGAGTAAATTGGTTTAGTATGTAACAGGCACAGTCACTGAGGAGTGGTATAATTGCAGCCCTGACTGGCAAAACAGTGTCATGTTATTCAGTCTTTTAGCTGTATTGTATAATCTGCTGGGGTTATGTACCAGGAGACCAGGTACTGTGCAAAGCTAACACCTCACCCCATCTAAAATAGATCAGACTCTTCCTGTAGCTAAGCCAGAATGAAAAGGGGATTTTAGTTTTGTGATTATTATTTGGGGATTTTTGGGTTTTTACCTGCAGAACGCCCAACAAGCCTTTGTAACACACTGGGTAGATGACAAATCAGCATTCACGCAGCGTTTTCCAGTAAGAGCAAAAGTAAAGATGCATTGTAGGAAACAAAATTGCAGGCCATACCCAGGTCTAAACTTCAGGCTGTGCTCAGTAAAACACAGGTCTGAGCCTGTTACCAGCTGTCAGGTGCCATCCCTCCACCAGCCATATACTGTGATCACATTTGGTTCTAGGTGAGATAAAAGCTGTGGAGTGTACCAGAAAAGAAACAGGGAGCCCAAATGCATCCAGGATTTTATAGCATGTAGAAATAGCGTGGATAGACTACCCACAGGCTTCTATGCTGGAAATTACTGACACAAGGATAGAAATATAAAAAAGGAAGGGTTTTCCACTGCATGGGTGATCTAACAGTGGAACAAGTACCTCAGCGGATGCTGTGGAGTCTTCCTCCTTGGAGGTACTCTCAGCTGGACCTGAAGTTGACCCCACTTTGAGTAGTGGATTGGATGAGATGACCTTCAGAGATCCCTTCCAAATTAGACTGAGATTCCATGAAGGGTATGAAATAATATCAAACTAAACTTAATTGTCATGGTAATGGAATTTTTTTCTCTTATGTACCTGAAAAGAGCATGTGTTGGTCAGATCTGAAGCCACCAAGTCCATAACGTTCAGACATAAGCTTTAGTGAGAGGTTAAAACGAGCCCTTGATCAGAAGGGAGTATAAAAACTTTATTTGCTCTTGGTTTTGGTTTTAGCTGAGGATCCAACCCCATGTGCATGTGATGTCATTTGCTCTTGGTTTTGGTTTTAGCTGAGGATCCAACCCCATGTGCATGTGATGTCATTTGATGACTTTTTCTGTTTCTTCCAGTCTGTGCAGTTATGCTCAAATGGTATTTTAATTTTCTGCGGGCATTTTGAACCCTAAAGGAGAAGCACGTGCAGCTGCAGATCTGCTGGAGGTAGAGACTTGTTGATAAAATACTTTACTGCAGTATTTTTATATTATAAAACATCATTGACTTTGATATTGACCAACTATGTCCTAGTTTTGACAGACGGACAGTATTGCTATTGATTTTATAATCAGAGCAAAATTACAAAATCTCTGAAGTGTTCTGAATCTGATTAACATGGGTATCTATAAACTGGAATTAGCACAAAAAGTTTATCTTATGACCTATGAATTACTGAAACTACCTTGATTGCCTGAGATAGATCATGGGAGCTACCAGTGCTGCTCTAAAATTCTATTTAACAATTCATAGAGAAAGTGTATGGTTGCATAGAAAGTACGAAATAATAATTTAATTACATTTCTAGTATATTAAATTTGAAATTGCTTCTCAGTGTCTTTTTAAATGTGCCCTGCAATCATTGGCAATAGTAGTACAAACTCCTTACTGTGTTCTGTTACAGGCTGCTGCCAGAGATATTCTGTTTTCCTTTCAGACATATTGAATTAAACTATCAAAGCATAAAAGATACATTTCAGGTATAGCATCAATACCTGAGTTAATTTTCTAGATATTAAACTGCTTCTTTTTTTCCTGTTAAAAGTGTAAGAGAATGGAAATGTAGATGTTGAAAACAACATAGGACTTTTGCAGTGGAATATTCCATCTGATAGTCAGAATCTTTTGCAGGGGAAGATTTTAGATTCAGATTGACTGTATTATCTATTTCTCATTTTTTTAAACCCACCAAATGAAATATAAGACAGAAAAAAAAACAGGAATGTTTTGGAATAGGGTTGTCTCAATAATGAATAACACCGGGATGAGACTCATCAGTGCAGGTTAATAAAATAAATTAGAAGAATTGACTCAGGAAGAGTCTGAAGAACCACTATTTGTGATTTGAATCCTTTACTTGATGTTTTAAACTCCATCTATGATATCATGCAGCTGTTTTATCTGACAAACTGTTTAAATAGCACTAGGCAAAGGAGAAATGGTTTTGAAAGTTCCAGGTTCCTGTGCATTACCATTTGGCTTTGAAATTGGCCTTGCTTTGCGTGGAGGTTGGACCAGACACCATCCAGGAATCCCTTCCAAACTAAATCTCTCTATGGCTCTGTGTTTTCTGTTGCAGAGGTATTTTGGCAGTAGCATTTCCCCAGGATGTATTTCTTGGTCTGGATTGTTTATAGGAGGCAGTCTAAAAATACATGAAGTTAGAGATTAAAAACTCCTATTTTGGAAACGTGCAGACAATTTCTGCATTTGCATTAAGCTTACTGTTGTCATGATCATATCTGATTATTCAATGATTCTGTTTGCTTCTACCAATATCTCTATTATCTTTTATGCAGTTCTTTACACACAGACAAGGTCTCCCAGTCATTTCTCTTACCACTGCTTCTATTTTATTTTTTGTATTTTTGTTGAAGACCGTTGCAAAAGAGCCCCCAAGCATAGTGATAGGAAAATGACTAATAGAAGAGAATAACAGGTTGGTAGGGTTTTTCTTCTTTCCATTAGACTTTGTAGTGTATCTTTTATCACTTCAGTTTGACTTCAAAACTGTTAGCTTCATGGGGAAGAATCTGGTTTTGTCTTGCTCAGCAGTGAAACTTTGGAACAATGCACTCACCAGTCTGAACAACTTCTACCCCTGCTCAGGCCTTTCACCAAAATCCACACTTTTCTTCAGAGGTACTTTTGTTCTTATTGAATACCAAACCCAAACATCCAACACTTGGGAGAGTCATCTCTCTAGTTTATGCTGCAAAGGCTGCCTCTCTCATGACTATTGATGAACTTGAGTACTGGGATTTCCTTCTTCGTCAATGTGTTAAAACAGAAGCTTCCAACATAAGAATGACTTATGTAAGTCTGGTTTTGAGGAATAAAGCTTATCTCTACACTTAAATAATACAAAGTCATTTTGATAAATCTCTAGAGCTGAGAACTATTATGTATCTGGGAGGCAGTAGACACTTGTTGGTCCACTGAGAATATGAACAGTATTTCCATGTTAATAACAAACCAGATATTACAATGTGTGACTAGTAGTTCAATGGGGTAAGAAATGGGATAACTGGGACTAAAGCAGAGGAAAAAAAGCACAGAGGAATTCACTACTCTTGAACCAAACAGCATATACCTTTAAACTGTTAGTTCTGGGAAGGATTTCCAGTTAGAATTACAGAGCTTTTTCTACTGCTTGCCGTGCTATCTCAGGTTACAGAAATTAATGCTCTCATCTTTGCTGATGATGACTCTCGGTTGTATCTTAGCTTATTTTTTCAGAAATAATCAATCTTTGATGAATAAACTTGTGAGATTTTGTCAGTTATGCAGAAATCAGGGAAATGGGAAGGAAACTGAAGTCTTAAGATGCAAAAGTTTTGCATAGACACTGAGTAGACAGTGGCTGATATATTAACAAAGTTAATTCTTAAAATAATGCCTACTTAAAACCAAAATACTTGAGTAACATTCAGCAAGCCACCAGCATGTGATGAACGCTTTTTATAAGCGTTGCTGAAATGTGAAGAGAATGATTTCTCAGAGCTCATAAAGAAGGGATATAAAAAGCAAACAACAATATGTTAGCAGAGACATGGTAGATCTAAGGTGTCTATTCCTGGAGGCTAAACCAAACAAATGGATAGTCCTGGCACTTTTCCATCCTCTGTACAAAATGTTATTGCCTGGTTAGTTGTTCTAATCCTACCTTTCCTATTTGTTTAAGCTACTTGAAGTGGTTCTCATCTCCCTTGTTTCAAACTACATTGAAAACAGCTACACTGAGTTATTGAATTTGAAAACAATTTCAGCAAAACATAGTTCCTGGATAAAAATATTGAAAGGCAAAGTTTAGCGAAAATGGGCAATTTAAGAGGTTGAGTAGTGAGTGCTATGCGTGTAAATAGGGATCAACCATTCTGTTAACCTTCCACTAGATGCTTCTGGAGGTTTCTGGTGTTTGCTCTGCCACCTCTCAGTCTTCTCTAGCACTGATTCCTCTAGGACTGATGCTAGAAGAGCTCAGACCAAGACAGCAGGTCTGGGGCTGGTCCAGAAAAGCCCCTCTTAGGGCTACTTTCAGAAACTGGTGCTGGAACAAAGTCTGGAGTAGTTTTTGGAGGCGCCTTCTGGTTTGGCCTCCTCAGCAGCTTCAGAAGAAGCAGCTTCATTTCCTTCTGAGGTCATTTCTAAAGCAGCTTCAGATCTGCCTTTAGAATGGTTTCTCCTGTCATTTCTCAAACCATTTCTGGGCCCAGTTCAAGAGCTATGTCTAAAGCCACTATTTTCCTCTTACAAAATTTAAGGGTTTCTTGGACTGTCTCTAGATTAGTATCTAGAGCTACTCTACAAACATTATGTTAAAAGAACGGTTATTTAAACTTGCAATCAGGAATGATTGTTCTTCTGCAGTCAAGCATGTCAAGTACTGATAGTGTTATTTTACACATTTGAATTTCTATTATTCCATATGGTGAATTTCTGCTATTTCATATGACATCGGACCTGGGCAAACTGCTAATGTGAATAGGAACCTGGAGTCCTCCTATTTAGGAATCCCAAGGTTAATTTTTAGTATTTTAGTATTTCTTTTGCAGAAAGTTCAGAAAGAAATTGTTCTAGAATTTAATCGATTTTCCTCTATAAAAAAGTAGTTCAAATCCTTGGCACTTTCTGTACATTGAGAGTAGTGCGCCACACTTTATGTTCTGCTGAGGTGGCTACAAGTGACTCTGCCTTGCCACTGCAATTTCCATAAATTTTATAAAACTCCTATTGTCAAAACAATTCAGGCTCTTCTGTGGTAATCAGATAATTGAGACTATAGTAAACTGGCAGCAATTGCTAAATTAATTTGTGAAACAATTTTAAGTAACAAATAGATGAGAGAAAATCACAATCTGATTATAGATATTGCAGAAGTAAGAAACCAAATTAAATTCATTGGATAAATTATTCATTGTGAATCACTTTGTCAGCATTACAACTAACACCCCAGGGGACAATATACTGCTTTAAAGAAGAATTTGAGCACCTTCCTGTGATTTCTAATAAAATGTTTTAAATGACTGTTGGTGCCTTGGATACCTCCTTGAAACTGTTCCGATTTCACTTCAGCATGGCAAAGGCAGCAGAATTGAGGGTTATAGAACGATATAAAAGATGAATCTAGGACTCAGATCTCTTGATTCTTTTGGCTCTCAACTACTGGCTTCACTTCTGATCGTGGTCAAATCTACAAATTTTATTGCTTAAATTTTCTTTTCAAAGTCAGAAATATTCCAATACAAAATAAACACGAAACATTACTAAAGTTCTTAGAAATGACAAGTCTTGGCTTCTTAAGGAGAAGTTACAACAACCACGTATGGTTGTTAAAGTTGACCATGTACAGAGAAAGATGGAACAAAATGTGAGATACTTGTGCTTCCTCACACCATTTTGCTGAAGCTTTTGACTCAGCTTCATGAGTACTCAGCATGCAGATGATTCTAATTCAGTTCACAATTTCAGGATTTCGTGTTTTATCTTTTGTTTCTTTAAGTAAATGATTAAATGACCTTCAGAATCAAGACTACCAAAGGCTTTTTCAACAGGGCCTTGGTTTACTGCTTCTAATTGGACATTTCAAGCATATATTTCAAATTACTATGGGGAAAAAATAATATGAAGACTCATTTTTAATAAGATGAAGGCTCATTTGAAAACATCCAGTTATAAATTTTGCTAAGAAGGAATATGCTTCTTAGAACATTTGTTCACAGCATAATCTGCCCTTAATGAAACCCTTCTGGTTTCATCTAAACAAAATATAACCAGCCAGAGGCTGAAGCACAGACTGGTTAATAAATGCACACCTTTCTGAATTAGTCTTTCTTGACAAGGAATCTAAGATGAATGTAACAATTTCACTAAAAAAAATTCTTTTCTTTTTCTTCTGATCCTAAGTACAAATTCCGTTTAAAATCTACCCTGGGACTTTAGCACTGCAAAGTGGAGACAGCCATTGAGTAGCTCTTCTGGAGAGTTGGCTGGAGTTAATAATTGTCTTTTAAAAAACATGTTGAATGTGATAAGAACTACCATTGTGCTTTACCTTACTTTAGTATCTTATAGCATTTGGATTGAGGATGATACCGAGACACAGGAATTAAGCTGTCAAAGGAACTTTTTCTTTCTTTTGTTGCTTTCATCTACAGCTAGTAGAATAATTATCATCAAATAATGGATTAGCTGGAATTTTGCGGCATTTTTCAGTATGTACTTGAACAAGTATTTTAAAGCTATTCATTCTGTTGCAGAGATGAGCTGATAATTTAAGAACTGTGCTTCTGAATAATGTATTTATTAAAGCAATAGACTTTTTTTTTTTAGTAGAGGGCTGATTCATACAAATAACTCAAGGAGCTCTGCTACCAGCATATAAAAGACAGGATGGTAAACATTTTAGTAAAATAGCTGCTTGCAGAGTTTGTGCAAGAAATGCTATAATCACCCATTTGGAATGGGACAACTTTGAAATGACATAAGCAAAAGTCTGTCTATCCTGTTTCAACGGAAGTATTGGCTGCAAAATGTTAACTTAATGTTGTAAAAAAGTAAGGCAGCGTTCTCCAATATTATATTCTCTCTTTGTATATAACTCAGCTTACAGGAGGACTAGAATTTCCTCATTGGCTAGACTGTCTGCCTTTGATTGTAGCTTGCAACAACACACCTCTCCTCCAAATGAGTCCTTGGGCTGGACAGGTTCTTGGCGATGACACCCAGTTCACATTATTCTGTGAGCCTTTGCTGTGGGTTTGATTCTGTTCCGCTCTCTGGTTTTGGACTTCTAGGTTACTTAAGCTGTTTGTGATTTGACTGTATGTATTCCTAATTGCAGCATGCACCTTGTAATTTATAATCAGGTTACTGTGGAAGTTCAGAGTTTAATTTGCCATCTTTTTAAAACCATCAACCTGGAAGATTATGATTAAAGGGACCTCTTTTTAAATTTCTTTTTATCTCCCTCCCTGCATGCTTCCATACTTCCATGCTTCACATACTTCCATATATTAATTATGCAATTTATGTCATAGATAATGGGATGAGACACAAGAGATTTGTGACCTCAGTTTTTCTCTGAGGGTTATGTAGATTTGTTTGTTGCCCTACAGAGGTGCACTGATTGTAGGTATGGAGGTGTGGAGTCAGTCTCACATCAGACTAGGCTAGACTCAACTGACCTTGTTCTCTATCCTGGTGCCTTTGGATGTATTTATCTGTCAAATTCAAGGCTCCTGCAGAGCTAGTAGCAGTATCCTTATTTTTTTCTATTTACTTACACTTTCCATGCTTGTCTTTGGTGTGCAGAGACATAAACAATCCATCTGCATGGAGCTGCCTGGGTCAAACATGTCTTGCATTTGGCCAGTGTGTGTAGAGGATTATCATGTATGAATCAAGTAGCCATTGCAGGCCTGAGCTCTTTCTCCATACCACTAGCTTTCATTTTTGCACTCTTGTGCCATTGCTAGAGGACATGGATGACTTAAATTGGTGTGATTTTAAAGGCACGGGCAGCGCTCAGCTTTCAGCAGCAGAAAGGTAAAGAGGCCAGCTCCCTCAGGAGGATGTTGGCCTGATGTCAGCAAGAAGTTTTCATTTCTCTTTCCTACTGGTGAGACGTGGACAGACGATAAACAGTGCACTTTCACAGACTCTCTGGAAAACATGACTTTTAAGGCATTTAGGTACTTCTTGGAGTTTTCAAATGTCAATTTTGGAAAGTAAGCAGGAAATCTGTGTGAAGAAGTTCCCTTCACCACCACAACCCTTCCATTAAACTCATGTTCATGCCAAAGAGCCCCAGTGTGATTTTGTTAGGGGAAAGGGTCTGGCTAAATTACAGCAGCATCATGAAGCTCCCTAGGGGGTGGCCTCAGTCTGGGCTCCCAGCTCAGTCTTGTTCCAATCCCCATCTTATCCCAAATCCCTTCTTACTCCTGTGTCACTTGCCAGCAGTCACCAGAGAACTGTAGGAAGAAAACTGCATGTGTCTGCATCAGTAGAGTCATCTAGCTGACTGATCGTGGGTCTCTTTAAATCCCATTATATCACTCTTGTAACTGGATTGGGCTAGAGATGGAAATCTCACACAGCCCTTTTAGTATAATGCTGCCGCATACTTTGCTGATCAGATTTTTCTTCATTCTCTAGTCATCAGTCTAGTGGGGTTTTGGTTGTGGGGTTTTTGGGGTTTTTTTGGTTTTTTTTTTTAATGTTTAAGTAGCATTTTTCTTTAATAAAGGAAACCAGAGTATGCTCACAACTGTGATTCCCAAGAGGCAAATATTCACACTTCTAGGATTTAAGGAACAATTCTCAAAGCTTGTCAGAGATACTCAGGAATAAGATTTTCAGTTGAAGGATCATGTGAAAACAAATTGTTCATGCCTGTTGTCCTGAACTCTAAGTTAATTACTGTAATGTAGAACAGATTGAGGAAGATGCTGTGTACAGATCTCCTCAATTAACCTGTTGCCTAGAAAGGAAGTATTCTGCAATAAGCCACCCATTCATTCTAATAGCAGGTGTTTCACAGGAATGGAGCATATGGAGGGAATGTGAAGTAACATTCCAAGGAATGCCATAATGCCACAAATGCCATAAAGAAAATTGAGGATTAACCAAAATCTTGCAGTATAAGACAGATAGATAAGAAAATACCACAGGCCAGATATTTACAGGACAGCCTTTGATTTTCTGTGTACAGTTTCATATACTCAAACACTATCCCTTGTGTGTAATTGATTATCTGCAAGTGTATAAAGTCACCTGCCAGCAATAGTTGTTTAAAATGCATCCAGGAGTGCCTTAGAGGAATATTCTGTCACAGAGAGTAATTAGCCTGTGGAACTAACTGGCATAGAAATTCATTGAAGACAAAAATTGGGGCAAATAAATGAATAACAGCCTGTCAAGAGTTATAACTGATGGTCAAGAAAGACTTTAGAAGGAATGCTAAACATCTCAGTTCAGGAATTAATCCCTCCCTCTCACAACTGGAGATGTGACATATGGGGAAGACGATCAGGCATCTATCTCTTCTCAAGGTCATTGCTCTGACCACTATTTGAAATGGGATGATCAAAGGCTTGCCACATGTCATCCAGTGTAATTATCGCTGTGCATAACTAAAGGTGGTTCCAGTCCACTTGGAAAATAGGATATTTATCAAGGCGATACTATGTGCAATATTATTTCACTTTTTCACTTTTCTCTTTTTCCTTATCTGTACTTTCAGTGCTATAGAGTATAAACTCTTATTTTGCAGCATTGCAGAAGCCCTGACTGAAAATAAGAATAACACTTTTAGTTGCCTGCAGCGGAGGATAGAAGGGAGAAGGAGTTATTATATCTGTTATTGTCAGAATGACTCAGTTGGCAACAATATTGCTTCTAAACTGGTAGGTTTTGGGTTACCACACCATATGAGACAATGCTGAACTGCAGAACTGGGGATTGTTTCTGGGAAGAAACAAAGTGAGGAGTTAATTGATGATGAAAAATGCTTATGATTACCTCAGTAGGTAGCACATGTTGTCTTCCTTAATAAGTCCAGAGTGGTGTTCCAGATGTGTATTCTTCATTCATAAGTGTAGTCTTTTACTGAGAAACCTCCCTCTTTTATGTCACCCATATTCTTCCCTCCATCGTTCAGTTCAATGCTGAAGTTCAGGGAAAGGTGCAGATTTTAAAACATGCTTCAAGCTGGGTTTTGAAACCTTTGCAAGCTGAAATAACTGGGCACATCTTCAAACACACTTAGAAATCTTCTGGTTAATTTGTATCAGGTGAGTGCTTTGAAATCCTGAAAATTGGACAGTGCAGTTAGAAAGCTTAATGGTGGACTAGAAGTCAGATCTTGCCAGCTCTTCACAGGTTCTTTATTCAACAACTTGATTTTAGGATATTAACTTATTCTGGAACATATACTGTAGAGAAAGAAAAAACAGCCTCCTGAAATTTGAAGAGTGTCAACATGCCAATCTAAATCTAAAGTTCTGAGTTGTCAAAGCTCTGTACATAAACCTCAGCAGTGGTCTTTTAAGATTTCACACTTTTCATACAATTATTTGGCAGCATCAAGCACTTGCATACTGGGACGTTATGAATGGTGAATATTAGTCTCAAATATGCCAGCTTCAGGACCTAAAAGTCCAGGATTATTTTTGTTGCCTATCAATCAACTTACCAGGTGAATTTTGCATGCCTTATGAATCACAAGGAGGAATGTGCAGCAACTGGCTTCATTCATGTGAAGTCTAGTCGGGCAGAGAGCTGAATTCTTGTGAGCAACACCAGTGAAGTCTGTACTGGCTAGAACCGCGGTGTCTATCATTACCTGCAAGCAAAACTCAGAAGATGACTTGCTGAAACCCTTTAGTGCTTAAGCTTTTAACTTCAGCCTTGTAATATTATTAATTTTTTTTTTTTTTGAGGCTGACAGCCAAATAAATGCTAAGGATAAGCTTGCTGAGGTGAGTTCAGAGCTGCACCCGCTGAGCTGCACAGCACGGCTGCAGGCATAAGCTGGGCGGCTGTTGTGTGTGTCTGCTCCTCGACAGAAAAACAGATATGTTGTGAAGAGATGTGAGATTCAGCAAGTGACACGTGTGACATTCTGCCCACACTCCTTTCAGATGCCACATTATTTTTTCTCTTCTGTTCTCACACCATTCCTTATGGGCTACTGTTACCTATAGACTTGGTCCTGGGAAAAAGGGTTTTTTCAGAGGAAAAAGAGTCGATTTAGGACCATTACTTTCCCATTTCTTCCCCATTTCTTCCATGTATTTATAACCAAGCAAGGGATGCTTTAGGTTGGCCCTCTATGGGCAAGCACAGCCAGTTGGCTCCTGTGCCAAGAGCAGGTGGACAGAGCCTTGGGCAACATGGTCTAGTGTGAGATGTCCCTGTCCATGGCAGTTGGGTAGAAATTGGATGATCTTAAGGTCCTTTCCAACCCTAACCATGAATAACCTATGATTCTGTGCGTAGGGTGTTGCCCTGACCTGTGATGAGATTCAAACAGAGCAAGGCCTGTGCTTCCTGGTGTCTTATTTACTTCCAGCTATTCTTAAACTTTCCTTTGGTTTTGTTTTTTGAAGTGAATGCAACCTGTCAAACATTGAAGCAGTGACTTTGTTCCTTAGTTCGGAGTTCCATCCGGTTGGGCCTGCTGTTTGGGGCAGTTTCTTCTAACCAAAATCTGCAACTATAGCCAGCAGAAACATGATAAAGTTCCCAATTTCAAGGAATAATTTCACTAGATCAGGCAATTCCACAACTTCTTAAACAAGACATTTTTTTGTCTTGCTGAGATGTTTGGTATAATTTATTTAATTGAAAACCCTCCAGGGTAAGGAAGATGGTGAGGTATGAGCACTGTTGTTGCTGTAATGTTTATTCAGTAACTGTTGTGTTCTTGGAGTTACTTCCATGCGAATGATAATAGCATTTAAACAACAGATATTTTCAGTCTTACTTTCCCAGAAAAAATTCTATGTCAGTGCCCAGGAACAGATTTCAGGTTTTTTCTGAAAAATGTATTTATATTGCAAAGCAGGTAGTATAGAGGAATATACTGAAGAAATTAATATTAATATAAGGGATGTTCATTTTCACCCTTGAAAACCTTGAAAATCTGGAGCAGGCAGGTTTGCAAATTTTTCATATATATAAAGGTTTTTTACGAGAGAAAAAAAAATCAGAATATCGTGGGGGTGAAGGGGTGGAATTCATTCTGCTGAAAAGCAATTACCTATTGGGGAAAGAAAACCAGTTTGATGGGAAATTGACCACCTATCAAAAATTGATCAGCTTTGCCAGACTGGCTGAGAGAGAGAATTAGCTAGAGAAAGATAGGAAGCAGGAAAAGAAGGGATGTAGAGGCAAAGGAGAGATGCTTATCGACACATTTCATTCCTTATCAGAATCACTGCTCTGCAGCCACTTTACCTAAACAAGGATCAGCTTAGTTACAGTCTTTTTTTTTCCTCTGGATGACTAAGTTTGTCCTACAACTCGACTGCAGTAAGACCTCAGCCCATGTACTCTACAGTTTGTCATGTATTTTCTCCACTGTGTTGGAGCCATGAGAAAACACTGAAGCGAGTCAAGGTTGTTGAAGGGTTTTTGATTTTATGTTTTAACTTCACCTTTCTTAAAACGTGAGGTGGCAACTGCTCGATTTGATTGAGCTTCCCACAAAATTCTGCTTAGTTCAGTCATTTCTTTGAAGCCATTAACTACAGCTGTCAGGTATACTTGCCACTAAACAAGGCTTCAGCTGCCAATCCCCTGCTAATTTATGGTTCAGAAATCTCTTGTTCCAAGAAAGGCACATATTTCTTTGAAAGACATGATTTGTACTATACGGTTTTCTGATTTCTCTTTGTTGCTTATATTTGCCTGGTGATTGTTATTTTATTTTTTATATCCATTGAGGCAAAACAATACTTGTCTTGCCTTGGTGGGAAAAGGTCAACAGACTTCTGCGTGTGATACCAAAAACAAAGTTGCATTTCTCAGGGCTTTGAGAAAACAGTCTGTTTGCTGACGGGACCAAGCCTTTGCAATTCATGGTGGCAGCCCTCCTGAGGGACAAAAGTGGGAATCTCTTCCCTAGTGCAAAAAGCAGGAGTAATCTAATGTTACTTGATCTCTGGTAACAAAAGAGATGGGCAATAGTAGACAGCAGGAAATGTCTCATGTCCTTGTTTCTTCACTTTAAGTGTAGAGGTGCTCTGTAGGGAGGAGCCCACTCCTCCTGCTTGAGGTGCCATCCCTCTGTCCCTTCTGCACCAGCACCCTCCTGCAAAGAGGTGCCTAAATAAATCTGTAAATCTATAAAGAACCCAAAAGCTGTGCTTGGGCAGACTGATTTCTAACTTTGCCAAGCACACAAATCAGACACAAAATTAATTAATGTCACTGTGCTGCAGCCTCTTCCCTAATGAATCCCCCTCCTTTTCAAATTAACTTTAAATGAAGCGAGTAACATATTTTGCAGACGGATCATTAGCGGTGCTATCTGGCACACAGGAGGCTGATACTGTTTCCTCGCCATTTCAATTGGAATTACCCAAAGCTGTAGCACAGAAACAAAAATTAAGTCATTGGCACCTACAGCTTCTCCATATCACAGCCAGCAACTGAACCACAGCAGCTGCTGTTGTCTTGCTTCATGGTCATGTCCATGAAACATCTTCTGCTCACTTTGTACCTATTTGGTTCAAGTAGTTCTTTCCTAGCAAAGGAGTGGTAGAGAAACTTAATCAGGTTTTAGCATTAACTCCACATCATCTTCTTTTCTGAGTGGTTAGAACAAACCCTTGCAGCACATGCAGGTAATATTTCAGTCAGCCTCAATGGAGCTGGCTTGAATCCCAAGAAACATGAAGATACAGCAGCTTGGATTTCAGCATGCAGTTGTTGCCCAAAGAAATACCCCATGCTCCTCCTGTATTTAAATATTAAGAAACTCATTTTATTGCTGGCAGGCAGAGCTCCTCTGGAAGAGTTATGGCAGGGATGTGGTGACATTTTGAGCATTTTGAAGAAGTAAAGAGCTGTTCAGATCTGGCAAAAGATTCTTAAAGGAGCCCAGATGCTATCTAAAGATCCAGACGCCATAGCTGAATTTGGGAAAGTTCCTTCTTCTTGGCATCAGTGGAGAATCTGCCACTTTGAGAAGACTAGCAAGAGCTGAGGACTTTCAAAGCTCTGACTGTCTCTGTGACAACTGAGAAGAGATACAAGCACACATGAAAGAACAGGTCCTAAGTCAAGGCAAAAGCTGGGTGCACTCAGAATTGTTTAGAACTATCTGTCTTGATACATCTGGTGTTACTTAACAGGGCTTTTTTAAAGTGTTCTTTCAGCTTTTAGTTTTAGCATTGAAAGCCAAAGTGCTACACAAGCAGGACAAATGTAAGGACTTTGGTCCCTGTACTGCCTCTGTCTGAATTCTGCTTGTGTTTTTCGCATCATCCAAAGTTACGCATTGAAAAAAACAGCAAATACCAAAAACTGCACCCAAGAGAACACTGAAGCCAATCCCAAGTTTTGTTATTGCCAGGAAAAATTAAGTGCTTTTATCAGTCTATTAAAAAAGATAAAAGCGTATTTCTGGAAACAATGAAAGACAAGAAAAGGTCTCCTCTGTCCCTAAATGAAGTGAACGTTGCCAATAGCAATGGGCATTTTGCTCAGAAGTGTAAATTGGGAATTTGTTGGTTGTCTGGAAAAAAAATGGTGTATGGAGGCAGGAAGGAGAGGGGAGGGGGAAGAGACTTTGAACTGGGAATAGGACTATAAACTGCTGTATTGCAAAATTAAACCAAAGGTACACTTTAAGGAAGGAAGAGTGCAGGGAGAAAACCCACATGATTGAAAGGCAAATAGCATGGTATGGAAAGTCAGGCAGAGACATTGACACTTACAGAGATGTTTCTGCCCAGGATCTGCACTAGTCTCTTTAAAACGTCAAAAGTAGGTGTTTCCTTTTGAAGTGCAGGCTAATGTGGGCATTCAATGCAATGTCTCCCAGGTGCTAAAACAGTATGGGGCTTGGTCTTTCACGGGTAATTATTGCTGAACTCATTGTGCAGCTAGTGCACCTGCCAGGTAGAAGATCTATGTTTATAAGAGGAAGGACAAGCATATCAATAGCATCAGGAGGAAGTTTTGTGCTTCAGCAAGGACTTTTTACACTCTTAAGAAAATTGTGTTTATTTATCTTTTAATCAAAAACGTCTCTTTTAGACTTTGGTGACTACTTTGGTAGTCACAAAATACAACTTTTTCCATTATGGCTATGAATATATATATATATACACATAAGAGATGCATAAACCCATGTTTCTAAAAAGAAATTAAAAGGAACCTATGAAAAACATTGTCATCAGAGATGAAAATGATCTGTTCCTTCCGAGCTAGATACAAGAGAGTTCAAGTCCTTTATTGGAAGACAGGGTGGAGGTTGCCGATCCCTGTAGGATACATAACCTAAACCAATCTCATTTATGCTCCAGGCATCAGAAGTTGGTTAATTTTAAGACATGTAAATCCTTCCTACATAAAAAGGAGTTAGACCCATAAAATTCTTGTAAGGTTTTCTCTGTCCCCACACTTTAAGACTGATTAGAAAATACAACTAGCTCAGAACAGTACATGCCCATTTTTCCTTGCATGTAAGTGCCATGTTGAACTCCCTTTCATCCAGTGAAAATTACTTACTGTAAAGCAGGAAAATAAAGAATTAGCTTGTAGGTGTTGCTAATTAGAGATGTCCTAGTAGGACAGTTTTGAGAAGTAATTAAGCTAGATGCTTTTGGAAAGGGAAGTCTAAAAATCCCCTAGAAGAAGGAATGATGAGAGATTTTACTTTTTGTCACTTGTTACTGTGGTCTTCATTTATTGGGACCTTATTACTTTTGATGTTCGGAGCCCGTACATATCTGATTTGACCTTCTAGTTAGGTGAAAGTCCCATCTATATTCATGTGAGAAAAGATTTAATGTCTGTGGGAAAGTCAAAATTGTTCTCACACTGCTGTTAACAGCAAAAGAATCTCTAGAGGTGATTAATTTAGTGCTGAGAAGCAAAGAAAATTACAGAATATAAGGATGATATTAGGCATTTTATCTGTTCTGCTGATAATATTAAAAAATTACTATGTGCAATCAGCTGGTTTAAGTATTGGGACTTCTGTTTCAGAACCTCATCTGCTGCTCTGCAAATAACTCCCAGCTTCCACATTTTTACTTCATAGATTTCAAAGTCTTCCTAAAGTCTGATCAAGGTACTGTGAATAGGCACCATAGAAATTTGCAGATATTACCCAAATGAATGAAGTATTTCTACAACTGGAAGAAAAAGAATGGGCAAAATTCCATACTCAAAATTAACTAATTTAATTGAACTGAGCCATAGTGATTATTACCATTAAGCCAAGTGCTTGTGGGAGATACTATATTGTATAAAGTTAAAAGTGATTACTGTACTTACAAATATTCATACATGTGAATATGGTTCTTTCAGCACAGATGGAGCACAGAGACATTTGCATTTGTGCCAAATGAGGAAGAAGTGCCATTTACACTGATGAAAGATAAGTTCCACATAGACTGATTTTGTCAAATTTAAAATCCACTTAATTCTACCCTGTGCACTAAGACTAAAACGTGAGCTGCAATTATGTCCCGGTATTTTAACAACTGGAAGATATACACTGAATCAGATTGTTATTTAACCCAGAAAAGGAGCATGTACCAAAGAGAGTCCTTCACTGTTTAAGTTAAAGTTCTTTAAATAGCAGGGTAGGATTTCTGGGTTAATATGATTGCCCTGCAAATACCTGTGCAGATAGGATTATCTGGTAGGATTCCCAACTTTGGCACACTTCTGTTAGATCTACATCTAGGTGTAAGCAGAGAGCTACACGCAGTATTTTTTGATCTATTTTTGAAAGCAGCTTTGGTTTAGACTCTTTGTCATTTGCTTTTCTGTTTAACTCCGTACAGTTTCAAGGATGATCTAGTGCCTTAATTCCCCATCTGATTCAGTTCCGTGGTTATGTGGTCGCACCCATCAGTGGAGAGCTTGAATCTGAGAGGTGATATTTAATAGATGTCACTGCGCTACACAAGAGGTATCATAGCAACTCTCAGAAAGTCCAACAGCCACATTGCAGGCACTGTGATTTCCAGACGCAACACATAGTTTTAATTAGCACTGTAGCTGCTGCAGTACGGAGCTCAGGCTTCTTGGGAGGGACTGGAATGCTCCCCCATAAGCTGGTTCCTGCTGTGGCCACCCTATTAGCGGGGCTCATGATGATGTTCTTTTAGAGTGATATCAGGTATGTCTGTCTGATCTGCAGTCATGGCAGTCAATTCAGTGCAGACACAAGCTTAGCCCTAAGCTATAAAGAGTCATTCTTTGAAAATAATTACCAATAAAAAAAAAAATCTCTAAAACACAATGATCTAGCAGCAAGTGCCATTCCACAAGAGCACTGAAAAGCCACATTGCCACTGTATGACACAAAGCAACAATAAAGTCTTTAGGGCAGTCTTACAAATAGAATGAAATCTGGAAGTCAGGACACTTCTATTCTTCCTAACACTGTTAATGTTTTATTTGACCTTGGATAACTCACTGTATGTCTGTTACTGCAGGTTGCTTTTTCTAAACAATATATTAAGTAATATTTACTGTTGGTATAGATTTTAAGGCCTCATTAAGGGTTTTAAAACTGCACACAATCTTCCAGAGACTGTATTGTAACTCCTATTATTGTAACTCCGGTTGTGATTAACACTCCATTAGCATTACTCTCATTCAACCTTATTTAGAGTTTTCATCTATTTTATTCTACCTGTTACTTTGGATTTTTCCCTAACATTAGACATTTTTTATGATTTTAATAGCTTTAGTAAGCAAACTCAAACCCTGCTTGTATATTCATACCATTCATATACCTAGCTCTCACCACAAATTATTCTCCCACTCACAAGAGAGCAAACCACGTAATGCACACAATTCTGATTTATTTAATAATCAGAAATAGTTTAGCTTATGAATATTTCATACTGCCTCACTTTCACCAAGAATACAGTCAGGCTGAACAATTATATCATCAGATTATGCAGCAAACAATGGAAAACATATGTTCTATGTAGTTTTTCTTAACAATTTGCTGAAGTGAGAACACCTGGCATGCTTAGAGGTAGGATGCAAAGGAATTGTCTCCTTTGGTATTTGCACTCCAGAAATTTTAAGTAGCATCCCAGCAATAGTCATGTTTTTAATTTTGGGAGAATATATTAAAGAAAGGGTTTAAAGATTTATTTTTTAATTAATGAAAATATATTCATTTCCACTTGTGGTAAAAATGAGCTTTGCATTCCTCAAATTGCTGTGTGAGTAGCATTCAGAAATGAAAACAAAAGCAATATCTTGCCTTCATGATATTTTGTTACTCTGTTAACTGACAGATGGGAAACTGCCTATAGTTCTTGGGATAGCACAGGGCTGTGCATTGACATTGTATGTGACACAAGCTCCCTGTGCTCATGGAAATGCAAGTGGGTCCACTTCTAAATGGCATTAAGAATCTCTATTTTAGCAGTAAACATAAATTTCATAAGTTCAACTAATTCTAGGAAAAGCCTTGCTGCCTGTGCAATCTAGTTAGCAAGTTACAAGAATTGTTCAGAAGAGTCATTGTCAAATAAATGCTTAGGGTTTTCCTGTAGCTATTTCAAATGTGCTAAAACTGTGTTTGTATTTCTGCTCATGCTCAGTAATCACAAAAGGCATTGTTGCAGCAAATTGTGTATGCATGCTCATAAATCCTAGTGATATCAGTAAGATACAACATGCATATGGAAGTTATTCAGAAAAATGGTGAATTAATCATTTGGTAAAATAAAACAGCCCCGAGACTTTAGAGCAGATTTTAGTTAGGGAAGGCAGGTGGTAAATTTTCAGGCCGATACAGCTTGGTAAGAAATAGTTTACAGAAGCACAGTCAAGTACAATAGCCAGTAAGAAACCCATTATCAGGTTTAATAGTTCAAGAAGTGTGGGTGACCTCCGATGGTATTGTGTTGCTGGAATCTGAAGTGCTTCTGCTACAAGCAGAAAATCTGTTACTGAGGGGAGAGTATTTGTGTGTGCGTGTGT
>JBCJKH010046136.1:0-13991 GCA_039877255.1 Loriculus beryllinus | reverse complement strand
ATACATTTTTATCAGATTAATTCATAAGATACAGTATTTAACTACTATATTTTTCTCTGAAAAATGATCATTGTTCTGATCATGCAAAAAAGTTGGGTTCATTCTCAGAAAACAGATAAAACATGTATTTTGTGCACACGCTCTCTTCAAGTCTAGGCTCACTATGTTGCGCTGGAGACGTGCCAGGGAATCCAGAGTGCTACTACAATCCTCACATCACATACTAAATGGGAAACACGTTTTCAAACCAAAAGCGTTGCAGATGGGATATCAGAAAACCAAATTCAAATTTGAGATGCTGAACTCCAGATGCAGCCCAAACACTGGAGAGGGAATTGCAGAATCAAGCAAGACACAAAGACTAGCAGGCAATTTCTGACCCAAAGACAAATGCATATAAATAACAAACTGGGACTGAAATGGAAGAAAGAGCCTAAGACTGAAAGTAACATTAACATTCTTTGAAAGATTTTTTTATATAAACCTCAAAGACAATAAAAGTCACAATTGTGACTTACTATATGAATTCAACCTCTCAATGTTTTTGTTACAAAATTTTACTCACATAAAATATATTGAGACAGAGCATATTGAATAACTGAGCAACTGACAAAAACCCCATAGAGATTTATGTTTTATGGAGACAGTGACATATCGCAGCTTGATAACCAACAATTGTAGTGACACTGCAGATTATATCTACATTATAGCACAATAGATTTGAGCACACAAATGTAAATTCTCAGATAGAATCTACATTCCTCTAAGCATTGTAAGAAACAGCAAAGTATTACGTGTGGCAAACAAGTTAGACCAGTGTCTAACGTGTTTGTGTAGAAGTAACAGGTCACTCATTACTTTTAAGTCACCATATGTTATCTAAAAGACCTTTAAACAAATGAGAAAAATCCTTTTCAGCTAAAAAGAAAAGAGAAAAAGAAAACCTCCCCCCTCTCCCAATATACAGATGTTGGTTCAAATTTGATTTTCTGGAGTTTCAGAGGACTTTTCATGAGTAGTACTTTGTCTCTTCCCAAATGCCAAATAGGTATTTCTTGTAATGACAGTAGTTTTTATTGATCTACCTTCTATTTGAACTGCTGCTCACTTTGGAACACACATTCAAGTATAAACACACAGGATGAAGTAGCCTGGTCTTTGAAGAAAGCCACTCGAAGTTCTGCATGCAACTGAACTGAATCAAGCACTTAAAAAAATAAATAAATCCTATAATGTATTTTAAACAAATTGTATGTAATTCTCATCTGAATAGTCCTTACATGATTTTCCAAAACCTGTGGGGTTAATAACTTAACTCTTAAGCCTTTACTACAAAAGATATTTTAAGTGTCTTTAAGAAGTTGTTGCATGCTGGCCTGAAAGCCTGAATCCAACTGAAAAATCTTAAGACCCCTTCTGACTTTATGCTTCTGGGTCGACTTTAAGCTTCTACATCAATGACATGACATATTCATGTAGGAACTCATGGATTTGGGAAACAAAACAAACAAACAACCTATCTATCTATCTATCTATCTATCTATCTATCTATCTATCTATCTATCTATCTATCAGCATTGCAGTTCCACTTACAAATCCCAGCTACAGAGCAGATCCTGTAGAGCCCCTTACCTGAATAGGAAATTGAAGAGCTATTGAATGGCCTATGAAAAATGAAAAAAGGGGAAAAGGTCCTGACCCAACCACATCAATAAACAACACTGATCTGCAGATCTGACCTATCTCACTTAACTGTAGCTTTGCTAACTTTTAGCAGTTGCTAAGAAAATTTAATGTATTTTATAGTCCTGGATGGTAAAGTCACACACACAATGACGACATTTTTTGTCACTGTATTTATGGTTTGGAGTCCCACAGTAAGCTGTAATTGCTATTTACTTTCATTCCACCTCCTTAAAGCACCCACTGGTGAGCAGACTGATCAGCTATTTGATTCCCTGAGCAATGATCTTTCCTGCAGACAGAATCACTGAGAGCTGCCATCACCAAGTGAGCCAACTGTCTAACTTTTAAGTACTTCCCTATATTGCAGATCTGGACTAAGCCTTAATAACCATATAGACAGACTTCTTCCAATGTTCAGATGGTTCAGTGGACTCTCCACACTGAGATCAAGGCATGTTCTGTGACAACAAAAATACAGTTTACCCAGCTCAACATGTCTATGTATTAAAAGGAACTTTTCCCATACACAGTGGGAAAAACTGATGCCCTGTGGGCTTTTTCATTGCATCCAGAACCTCATCCATAAATGCAGATCTTTTGTGCACATTATCTCATTTAACATAGTGTTTCCAACCACTGCAGTTCAAGGAAATCCCTCAAGTAAATAGGTAATAAATGGTTTGCTCAAACCCAGGACAACTACTTACAGAAGAGTGTTAATGCTATATATTTAAGCCATATTTAAAGCACTCAAACATAAACAAGACAACTTATTCCACTGGATGGCAACAGAAATGCTAACTTGCTGGCATTAAAGTTCATCCAGGACACGTAAGCATACAAGAAACGTAAAAGTAATTCCAATAGGGAGCTGCAATCCTGCCAATAACAAACAAAAAGCTTATGAATTACTTATATGCTTCATACAAGAAGAAACGTGGAGCAAAATAAGTGCTGTTTCCAAGTTAGCATGAGCACAAATTAAAGGTAAGATGATGCCTAGGTGGATAAAAAGAAACTCTACAGAACTGATACTACTTGTAAATACCTTTTTAAAGCAAGAAGTCTAAGGGCCAAAGTACCTGGTATCTGTCACCTGCCCTTATCCCCAGTTAGGCAAATAGTGATAAAACCCTAGATCATTGTCTCCAAAGATCCAATACTTATTTAACATATAGTAGCTGCAGCTAAATGTACATCATGGTCCAGATCTTCAGGAAGCTATGAATTGTGGAAGAATTAAAACAAATCATTTGGTGCACTAAACATAAGCACATAGTATTTGCAGAAAATTAAGATAAGATGGCAAATTAAGTGGAACTGCTAGCTCATTATATATATACTTATTCAGTGTCAGGCTGCTAGGCTTAGTCTTAACAACATACCTGTGACACAGGCAGGGTAAAAGAACACTGTAAGTGGATAATGAATGGGAGAGTGCATTAGACTACTTATCCCTCCCATGAGATTACCATTCCCAGCCATTTCAAACTGACAGTCTAAATGGCTCGGGTGTTGCACTTCTACACCATTTAGTCCAACTGAACACTTGATGTTTAGCATACAACACTCACGGGGCAACCTCCTCTCTACATTTGCTTATTGCTTTCTTGCATTATCTAAAATACTGAGCCAAAGCTCTTCTACTGATGAACAGTAGTGGCACTCCTGTGCCACTACTCAACTGATGTTAACTCAATATGCAATTCATAAAATGTAGTATCCATTTTGTTATCAACAGGTAATTCCAGAGGCATGACAGATGGTTCAAGACATCATTAGTTGATCATGAAGTCCCAGCTGGCTGCTAAATGCAAATAAGCCTTCTTCTTTTGCTACAAAGACACTCACAGGTACACTGTTTGCTTAAAAGAAGCACACAATAATAATTAACGTATTTGGATCTTTTGCATAGTGTTCATATGGCGAAATAATTATGTGAAACCAAATGGTCAGTGGCTACTCAGCTGGGAAAAGGTTATCTCCACCATTGCAGTGGCACCTTCAGATGATCAGGTAAGACAGCCTGAGTTAATTCTTTATTAAATTTTTCCAATCCAGCTGTGACCCAACAGGAATATTACAGCATTTGAACAACCCATTGCTATTCGTTATCTTCAACTAAGTACAAAACAGCTTCCAGTCACCATAACTGACCTTCAGAACCATTTCTGCACCTGTGCAGTGGTGCATCTGTCCCTCTCTGTCCTGGACCCCTCTGCCTCCCCAAGAATTCGTGTTAGGCAAGCTGCAATCACCTGTCTTCAGCCAGCCACTGCTTCCTCTGTATGGAGACCAGCTGGGGTATTCCTGGACCATGCATGGAAATGATGACAACTACATGTACGTAGACAGACACAGCTCTAACACCCAGCTACATCACAACTGTAACTATATAGCAAACTTCATCCTTATGTCACAATTATACCTCAAATCCTGAAGCTCTTACCACACCTTTTAATAGATAAAAAACAATAATTACAAATCACAACTTTGAAGACAATTATTGGAGTGGTAGTTTCATTTTCAACTGACTTCTGTACAGAATGTCAGGACAAAGGAATAAGCAGTAGCCTCTGCAACTCAGAATGGTTGAAAAAATAAGTTTGGTTGGTTTTGCAGCTTGTTTTTGTTTTGGGGAGTGGGGTGTGGGATTGTTTGGTTTGGTTTTTTTTTTTGAGCATGCATCGCTTACACTTTTTGACATCACCTTAAAAAATTCTGGCACTTCTAAAAATATCTATCATGGAACAGGAAATCTGAATCTATCTCAACTAAGTCCAGAAGAATATCAGATGAAAACATTGCAAATAGAAGGCTGAGCTGACCACTTTTCATCCAGCTGTCTTGTGACTTATTAGCTGTATTTGTCCCTGTCTGAATAACAGCAAGATATATTCTGCAGACAAATGTCAGCATTTTCCTCTGAGTTTTTAGCCTCCTATTCTACAGAAAAAGAAAAAAGAAATAAAATTAAATGAAACAAAACCTGCTTGTCTTCAGGCAGTCACAATCACCTCTATAATTCTATAAATATCCTCTGCACAATAACTCATGGCATATACAAAAGCAATGACAAGGTCACTTACTATGAACAATTCATGATCGGTTACCCTGGCAACAGAAATATGTGGCAACAAGGGAAAAAGGCACAGTAAAAATTATAGGATGTTTCTATTATGTGACTCCTGTGATTACTCCAGAAGCATCTACCTAAAAAGTCTCAGACTCCAGATGTTTCTCACATTCTTTATTTTTGCACCAGTAGGAACTTCACTTGTTTCAGTGGAGTTACTGTAAATTTATACTGACACAAGCAAAAAGAAAACAAACATTGCTACTAAGGACCTACATTTTAAACAATGTTGTCTCAAAATCTAACAAGAATTTGCATTGTTTATATGGGTGAGTGCTGTCTTAGGAGCTGGAATTTCTATTTCACATTCACTGTTAGGTGCAAGTCGTATCTAGTACACTAAGATGTGCATGTCACAATGGCTATCCAAGTTTTCAATAGGACTTGTGCAATTAATGTATTCCATTAATGTATATAACAACATACAATTAACGTATTAATGTATCAGGACCTTAGAAATTGACTTTCAAACTGGAGGTTCAGTAGAAGCAAAAGCTCTCTGGAAAACTCATGGTGCTAGAATGCCTCTTCCACTCTGAATCAATCCCTAAAGTTGAAGTGAGCTCCCACAGCAGAGGTTTTATAACAAGAGTAGCTAGTCAATATTTCATCAATCCAAACTCAGTCTTGACAAGTACTTAACCAGTAATAATATGCTTCTTCTGAATGATGTAATCAAAACAGATCCTACTGTATGTATGTGTTTTGCTATGTCAGAATGGAACATGGTCATCAGAATGCTCCATGCCTATGTCCAGAACAATAAATGACAAGAAAACCACAGCCCACTCACATCTTTAACTGCAAAAAGCAATGTCTTTGAGGTACCCAGGAAATAAGAAACTGCAATAAGGTAGTAGAGACCACAGTAAGAATCCATAGATGAGTGATCGCTGTTGTGCCGCCAAAAACCTTCTTCCGTATTAGAGAAAAGATAAGCTTGCATCCAACACTAGCATATGTAAAGCACTATGGTCCTTGCAAATCGGGAATGAAGAATTTTCAGTGTCTATCCATCAGTGTTTTCCTGTGGTGCCCCTCTCCAGCTGCCTCCAAGACAACTATCATGTCAAACACCTACTGCTGAAGTAGTAACAGGTATCACTAAGTGGCAGACCTACAGATGCCAGACTGCATGGCTTCCAAAGCTGGTATCACACAATCTGGCTCAGCAAAGCATAACTGGAAACTCACAATGAAGAAATAATTCATTTAATTATAGCAAGCAGAAAAAGAAAAATGCTTTGTGGCATGATCCAGTTTGAAATAATGTGAAATAAGAGAACTTAATTTCTCAAAGCACACGATATTGCCATTAAGAGGCATGAGGACAATTTGACTTGGTAAGAAAGAAAGAAAGGGACTCTTAAGATACTCTGAGTTCTGCAGCTTTTTTAAGAAGTCTGGAAACTACACAGAATGAGTGACAGTTAAAGGAAGTTTATGGCACATTAATACTGCAGCAAATAAAACTTTATAGGGAGAAATACACTGTAAGTTTAATATGCAATAAGTACTATTTACACTGAGGAAAGTATCATTTTAGTTCCAATGTGGCAGAAAAAATATTTCTCAGCTTACAAAGAACAAACACTATGCTTGTTGAAGACTATAGACATCTTAACCTTCGCCAAGTAATGAGAGAAACTATCTTGTAATTAGCATTGTTGGTTAGCATCAATGTCCCAGTATCTTTAGTAAGAATTTTCTACTTTTCTATTAATGTATGCTGTTTCCAGTCTTTTACTCTTCCTTATGAGGACTTGTATTTCAAGATGAAGTCTGATAATCAAGCCAGTATTAATCCTTGCCATAAACCACTGGAAAACCCAGAGATTACAGAAACTTATTTATTACCTTACCTGTGTAGTCCAATACTGAACTGTGACTTTGGAAACAAATGGCACACAGAAGAATTTCATCTCTGTTGCTTTTCGATGGCTTTTCAGTATTTTAAAGATGCCATTAATGTGTTTCTAATTGCTGTCTTTCAAATTTGATCCAAAATCTATAATGTAGTAGGAGAGATCTCTACAGGGCAAACTTACCAAAAGATGTCCAAAGAAATGGAAAAACTGTCAGTGCAAAAATGCCAAGAGAGAAAATGACTACATACATACAGGTTAAGCTATTTGAGTCCAATGTAAGACCAGGACAACACAAAAATATCCATAGCAAGGGGTAACCATAACTTTCACTATTCTGAAATGAAAGTGAAATGCAATCAAAGACATTACCATGGACAGAAAAAGCCTAATAAATCACACCTTGCAAAAAGAAAACTGTATCAAAATAAACTGGCTTCAGGCTTTCTTTGTTGCTTAACTTGGAATGACTAGACATATGTTCAGAAGAGGAAAAACACAAAAATTGTTATTTAAAATCCAAAACAAATGAATTACTATTATATGGCATTAAATCATACCATTAAAGCTACCCCAGTTATGCTAAATGGATATAAACTTATAATATAAATAATTATAACAGCATGCATAATGCTATAATGC
Organism: Loriculus beryllinus; assembly: GCA_039877255.1. NCBI lineage: Eukaryota > Metazoa > Chordata > Aves > Psittaciformes > Psittacidae > Loriculus > Loriculus beryllinus. The sequence continues at coordinate 6,662 of JBCJKH010046136.1, read as the reverse complement.
AAAAAAAGTAAAATTATTTAGGACAAAACTCTTGAATGAGCACATATTCTCCATATTTGCTTTCTTAATAGACATAGGAATTTATACTGAAGATCTACATCAGAAATAAAAAGCATCTATTCTGATAATTTCCTAAGTAATACCCAATTTGAAAATAGATGCTATATTATAGAAATGTCTCTACAATTTCCAGCCAGTTTTACTGCTTAAAGAGAGTACAAAACAAAGAGAACTGAAAAAGATAAGTAAAAACAACAGCAATAACTAAATTCCTAAACATACTTCACCACTTGAGCTACTCTTAATTCTCAATTCTCATGTTATTCTTAATATTGTTCTGAAGTTTCTGTCTAAAAGTATATACAACCACAACCTTGTCCAAGGGCAGATTAAACTTTTCGACAAAAAAAATGCCCCCCCTGTTCAGCAGAATATTCTCAACTGGCATAATTAACAAGAGCAGTAAGATATTTATTTTATGCTCCTCAAAGTGTGAAACAGCCCACGTCTCTAAAATAACTGCAGTGTTTATCCCTTCTATTTCAGACAGAAGAGACACAGATATGAAACAAGAACCATCTAAAAATTTTACTTTAATCTCCTAAAAACTCTGCTTTTAGAAGAATGAAGAAGAAACTTTTTGCTTGTTTAGTTGGTTTTTGGTTTGGTTTAAAGTATTAATTTTAAAGTCTATTCCATGATAAGGAAACGACTGACTTTTTATTCTCAAACTGCTGAGCTAGAAAGACTAGAATTATCAGTGCTTCACATTTTAATTTGCAAGGTTTGCTAACTCTGCCACTCCTGTCAGAGATGCCACACTTGCACTTCATAAAGGGAATTCCTAAAAATAGGCTTATTCTTCCATTGCCAGGAGACAAAGGGAGAAAAGCCGTCACAGTGGCCACTAACCATTTTATTTGTTCCTATCTTGTTCTCCTAAAATGCTCCACTGACAGTATACAACTGCAAGGACTTCGTGTTCAGGCCACGTCTGCCCTTTGGAGTGTCCATATCAGTTACAAAGAGTACCCATGAAATGTGAAAATTCCCTTCCACTTCTTTCACCAACATAAAGATCACAAAATTTAAATAATCAGAAAATTATGTTCAGTTAGATGATTTTATCAAAATGGAGATTTGCCTTCAACTGTGGAAGGAGGTGGAAGTTTCATCTCCCCCTATTTAAGGATTTATATATATTCATTTTTTTTTATATAATCTAGTGTTTCATCAAATAGCTATAAATCCAAATTAACTCCTGGTCTCTTCTAACTATTTAATATCAGATAGAAATTAATTAGATACTACAAGTTGCATTTTCTCTATCAAAGAAAGAAAAACAAAAAGAAAAGAATACAAGTTTTCAATTATTTAAAACTCTTAAAAAGAGAAGTGTAAGCTAATATATATTTTATTACCTATCTTTTTGTTTCTTCTTTTATACAATGTTTCTGAAATAATCCAACATCAAATTGAACCAAAGTACTACAATCAACAAACAAAACCACTATTTTCTCTCTGTTGTCTCAATCCATTTAAAATGTCAGTCCTGGATCCATATTTAATAGCAAGTTCTACACACAGATAAAGTTCAGTTCTGTTTTTCTCTTATGTATTAATGCAAATATTTCTAATGACCCATTACAAACACTGCCTTCTGAAGCCTGCAAAGAACATCTAAAGTTTTCCTCTTTTGTCTTCAAAATATTGGGGAAATATTTACCACAGACACTTCTCTTTCTCATGCTAAAAGCCATCCTGGTCAATAGGTTCTTGCAGTGCAAGGTATTTGCAGCATTACAGCAGACTTCACACTGGTAAAAAGCCACACCGAAAACATACCACAAAACACACAGTCATCTGCCACTATAAGTTACCCAATTGTAACTACAGGGGGTATTTTTAAGTAGGCAGAATGTAATTGCCTACTTGGAATTCTGCCAAGACACTGGAGCTAATTATTTTTTAAGGATGAATTTAGCACTGGCATGAAAGCTGATGGATCAATAGCAGAAGATTATGAAGTCGGTTTATTCACAGACTAGGTATGGTGCTAGCTGTGGTGATGCAGTTCCCTGCTGTGCCCTGACAATATACCATTTTCCTAAAATTGGAGGGGGATATGCATTAGAGAGAGACTGTTCAACAACCACTGCTTTTAACAGAAACTGCCAGGAGTGAGCACCAGCATGTGTACCTTTCTGCTCAGACTCAAAATAGTGACCAAACTACCATCTTTCAGCCAAACTACTGTCTTACCTTGCCAGAATTCAAACTAATAATTTACATTTTTAAAATGTATATCATATTGAAGGGAAAACACTGAATTTAAACATGTTTAAAGTATTAATTTAGAACTGAAGGAGACTGCTAACAATATTACATCAAATTAACTGAACTAGCCTGTATTGTATTACTGATGAAGATGCAAAAACAGTTTCTAAGATTTCTCTGCTGGCTGTTAAATGTTTTAGAAGACCAAGTATCAGAAGAAAAAACTAATTCAACTCTCAGCTATATAACATTACAGCCTAAAATCATACATTCTGCATGGGATATGCCTACCTCCTCTTTCATGACCTACTGACTGGTAGAGTCTAAGAGTCACATTAATACTACGAAGTGAAGAAAATTAAAGTCTTTCTGGCTTTGAATTTGGACCATCATTATCACAACAGAAACATCATTCATGACCACCCTGTAGTCACCTGAAGTATGCATTTATTTTAGAAGAGAACGATTCCTCCCCTGTACCTCCAGTATTAAACTATAAAACTGATACAAAGAAACTTAGCAAGGAATTAATTAACTATATAAAAATAAAAATACAAGTATGTGGCATATACAAATACACTCCATCTTGTCAGGTACTGGATGCATGGTCAGCACAGGTCAAGTAATAATGAAAGCAACATTTTAGATGCTGAAAAATAAAAGCTTTGTGGTTTTAGTTGGAGACAGAGAAGGCTTTTTTATTTTTAAAAAAGTTTTAAGTGCTTCTAATAAAATATAATATAAAACATATCATTAAGTAAGATGTTTTCAAACAAAAATGTTCTCAGAATTAATAATGCCAGTTCTAGAAAAATAGAAATGGCTTGTTGTTTGCTTTTTTTTTTTCCTGTTACAGAAATAACAGGAACAGAAAAACCTTCAAATACACATTAAGGAGAAAAGACTAAATAACAAAAGCTGAACACCAGCTTAAGGTTGCATGTTTTGTTCTATAACACAATGTTACAGTTTTTCTACATTAGAACTAAGAAGAAAATGTAGGAAGTGACATTGAATAAACCAAACCTGACTGTACAAAGCAGAACCATATGGACAACAAACATCGTGATTAACAAGGTTTAAATTCAGTATCTTTACGGTCACTGCACAGACCTCAACTGCTCAAAGACAAGGCATAAATAAGTGACAGAATTCTTCATCCACTGCGACGAAAACCAGCAAGATGGAACCATGAAACAATTTTTGCAAGTGGCTAATGCAACTAGACAGCAGCTGAATATTAACAGTTATGATTCCTGCCTTGGATGGGATCTCTGGATGGAAATTAGAGGCAATACAGCCAAACATATTACTGATGCAGCACATCCCTCCTGCAGTTTGTGCATGAGATTCAGGTCTGCCATGCAGGGGTCAGGGATCTATTTCTAGATAATTCAAAAACAACTGCACTACACTCCAAGACAAGGGAACTGGTAATACCTGCTTGCTTTTTAATGGTGGTGTGAAAAACACTATTTTGTCTCTAGTTAAAGAGAGAATTTAGGGACTCCTGGAGCTTTCCCTCTCTCAGGTAGACACACGGCATGGACAGAAAAGCAGCGCCCTCCGCTCTCGTTATTTCTGCGCTTGGGAGAAAGTGCTGCCAAGCAACTACCACAGTCCCCTCCAGTTTTCATTTTGCCAGCATTCAACTGCCACCCTTTCTCCTGTACTACTGGCTTTGCATTGACAAGGTGTGGTTATCAGCACTGAGTCAGAAATGACAATGACCTAAGCTGGAGCTAACCTGGTATCAGGTTCTTACCTGACTAAAGAGCATCAGAACACACCACATCATCTGCGCAGTGAAGGATGGTTACAAAATACAATTTTCCGGTTTTGAAGTTCAATGGTAGAAGACAAGAAAAAAGTGATAAAAATAGAAAATAAAATCTAAATCTTCATATTACAAAATGATCCAACATTGCCATTGCAGAATCTGTCTGGGGTTTCTTCAAGACTGTATTTCTGATTTGTTTTAAAGTTGGCAGTCACAAATTAATCAGTCATTTATGTGACCGGTGTATGCAGTTACAGATCCATTTCACTGCATTTATTCATTGATGCAAAGTATTTTGGCTACAATTTCAGTTACTGTACAATGATGCCACCATGACATTTGTGTCTGAGTTTTAACGTGCAGTTATTTCCAATTCTTAAAATCTAAAATCTGGTTTTCTTGACATAAGCACTAAGAAAAAGAAATAGCAAGCTTTTAAAAACAGGTTGCATAGAATCATGTCCTTCAAACATTAAACTGATTATGAGACCTAGTCCAGATGAACGCGTAAGGCAGAAAATTCCTCACTACTGACAGTCGTAACTCCTCACCACTGGCAGCTGTGTAATTCTCCATAGATGCCATCAAAGAGGGTAGAGGAACCTGATGAATCCGTTATAATTAATCAAGAGCTAAACAAATTACCCTGAAAAGATCAAATTACTTCAGAATCAAAAGAATAAAGGACAGATTTAATCACTATAAAGCTCTTTCCTATCTTTCTGGGCTGCATTTTTGAGACTCTTTAATATAAACCTAAGTAACCACAGCTAATCAAGTTTTATTTATTGTACACTACCAATAAGACAGGAATTAAGAAATCACCTTTTCTTTTACAATTTTTACTTTCTTCACACTTATTAAAAAAAAAAAAAAAAGCAAAACAAAAAACCCCACAAAAAACCCAAGGTTGTCTGTGCATTGCAACCTCACATTAACATTTAAATCACACCAATGTTTCCACTAGCAACTGCTGCCCAAACTGTACTGTCCAGTAGCTTTTTAAAGCAAGTCAAGATGCAGCGATGATGATCTAAACTAAGGGGTTTTTTTTATTTTTCTTCTCATAAAGGCTTTGTCCAGCACTGCTGAAATTAAAAGGATCAAGATGAACATGAATCTCTAAGACTAGTAGAAACAGAAGAGAATCAACTCTTGAAGAATGAAAACAAGACCTCACAGATGTCCCATTTAGTTCACTTTGCAAAATGACAATTTACATTTCCTTTCTAAAGAAAACATCTGTGGCAAAGGTTTAAATTTCCTTCTTTCCTTTGATTTTAATTCACTCTCCTTTTCTTAAATGTCTGCCCAAACAATATAGGGTTTTTTCCTCAGAGCCAATAATGACATACTGCAAAATAAAAACAAAATTCTTTGGCAGCACGGCATCATTAGAAGTATTTCATACAACTGCTACAGATGACTGAGTCAAAACGGAACTATAAAACGCTGAAAACCATGAACATCTATTATGAAGTACACAGACTGCTATCTCATTCCCTCCCTCTGCCTCCCCAGCTTATATACAATAATTTTGAAGGCTGAATTCAGTCTATTCTCCTATTAACTCATTCACTAATGACAAATTACAGAAAAGAAATAAAGTGCATGCAACAGTAGCACACACAGTCATTCACAACTTTCATATCTACTAATACATAACAGATTAAGAAACATAAAAGGTAAAGCAAGTCCTTCCATTTCCAATCTTTTAGCAACAAGGGTTTACAATGATGCACTTCTTTCTATGTATAGATTATATAAAAAAATACATACATATTTCTATTAAAATTTGTCATGCCTGTCTACTGAAATCCCTTTCTGATTTCTGAACATCTACAGAGATACTACTACAGCTTCACATTCTGTGATGTACAGTCCCCCCCCCCCCCAAGACAGTAGCTACCAATTCTTTGAGGATTTGAAAACCCAAGTGCTCGTCTTCCCCCACCTTCCCCCAAATTGTACATCAGTATAGTTTTTAGGGCACACATCCAGTAACTCAGAAATCCAGGTTGAACTCCCTTCTCTGCTCAGGACACAAAAATGAATACTTCCATCCATAGCCTCCCAGGAGACAGCTCCTAGCTACACAGCTTTTCTATGAAAATATGTGCCACTTTTCTTGTTACAGTGTTCTATTTGGCTAGAAAAGAAAGCTGTGATCAAGAGTGTTCTGGGTTAAGCAGTAGCAGTCATTTTTCTCCTTCTTAGTAGCTGGTGCAGTGCTGTGTTTTTGGCTTTCAGCCTGGAAACAGCGCTGATAACACCAACGTTTTTAGTTGCTGCTCAATAATGTTTACTCTGACCAACGACTTTCTGAGTCTCATGCTCTGCCAGGGAGGAGGGGAAGCCAGGAGGAAGCGGAGACAAGACACCTGACCCAAACTAACCAAAGAAGTATTCCATACCACAGCATGTCATGCCCAGCATATAAACTGCGGGCAGCTACCTGGAACAGCTAGATCACTGCTCGGTTGGGCTGGGTATCAGTCGGTGGGTGGTGAGTGGTTGTATTCTCTTCTCTTGTTATTCCCCTTATCATTATTATTATTGGTGGTAGCAGTAGTGATTTGTGTTATACCTTAGTTACTGGACTGTT
>JBCJKH010046135.1:41710-57684 GCA_039877255.1 Loriculus beryllinus | reverse complement strand
CCTGGGCTTGGTACAGTGGGGACACTGCTCCATAGGACCTCCAGGGCCAGGGCTGAATCAACAGTGCTGATGTCCTCACCATATTGTAGGGATGAAGACAGCAGTTGTCGTATTAATGAAATGACAGCCATCAGGGTTAAATAATTTCCTAAAACTCTGAGAAATTCCTAATTTTCACAAGTTGAATAACCACCTCAGAATATTAAACTTCTTAAAACTAAATAATTCGGCATTTAAAGAAATACAGATTTATTACAACAGCTTCATTCTCTTCAGAACAGTCCTCCTAAAATTAAACATCAACTGCAAATGAACTCATGCTCACTACAAATGCTGGTTTCACTTTCATCTGCTGACTTCTCCCAAAATTTTATCAAGCACTTGCTCTCCTCAACCTCCACCGTTCCCCAGTTCTCCCATATGTTGCCCTTAACAGAGAGCTGGGACCATCTTCACCCAACCACCACCGCACCTCTACCCATCACAGAACCATTTTGCAGGGGCCATTTCCCCCTTTGCAATGATAGTAAAGGAAGCCAACTTTACCTACAGCATAACCAGATGTTGAATTTAGTCCCCTCACATTTACAGTCCACATGGGAGGAGTAGGACGGTGTTACTGATGTCTTACAGTCAGAGAGACTCAGATTTTGACATCCTGGATGATCAACTGCTTTATAACCCGCTCAGAGCCTGTCTAGATAGGGCCACAGGCAGGGAAATGCATGCAGCACTGTTCAGGAAGAAGGCCAGAAGAACATTAAAAAGTAATTGAAAGGCCTGGGGGATCAGGGAAAGAAGAGGACCAGCTCAAAGAAACCAAGGGAAAAACCCGAGGCATGGCAGCATGTCTGAGAAGACCTAAGAAAAAGATAATTTTGAAGGAAATGAGGAAACTCTCTCTGAAAGGATTCTTTGAAATGGTAGCAATGGCAGGGAAACAGTAAATGGCAGGCTACAGACCCGACACTTTTAAAAGGAGGGAGTTCAGCTGGGGGATATGTCTGCAGATTTAACACAGTGCTGTCAAGGCTGCACAAACCACTACAAGGAAAGGTTGAACTGACACGTTACCAATGCAAAAGTAACCCTAAAAATATTAAGAGCACACCATTTCTTATGTAGTACTTATTCTATTAAATAAACGCTTCCTTTTCATCCAGAGAGACTTCAGAATTACACAGATGGTTAAAACATATCTATAGTAGTGATAGTAATTTAGCAATCTCTCTGGGGTAAAACAAGGTTTTAGCCTTTTTTTCTTTTAAATGGCAGTGAGCTGGATTTTAAGGTGGAGTGAGTTTATTTCTGTCATGGCTGCTGCAGAGAAAGCTCCATCACCCACAGATAATGCCAGATGGTGAGCCGTGCCCAAATCCATCAGGCAGAGGCCTCAAGAAGAGGTTCAAAGTATAACAGGGGATCGTGTCTCTCATTTAAGGGGCAGCCAACGGAAATGAAACCAGAGTAGGTTGGATATAACCATGGCAGCACAAATTCACAGGCTGCTGCCGTGTACTCCCTGCAGCTCCGCGAGTGGCAGAGAAGCCTCTGAAGAGCCTATGGGACAAAAGGTGACACAGAGTAGGGAAACCATGTGCTTTTAGTGGCACGGCTGATTTACAGCTAGTTTTATCACAAACCCTGTTAACTTACTGTTATATCATTAAGGTGTATGGATGGTTACATGATTCAACAGAGCTGATAATCATTTGCCCACAGTGTAGTTGCAGAGGGTATGAAATTTTGTGGAGATGGTGGAGGGGACTCGATGCACCATATGGTCTCTTCCAGCTCTTGCACTGTGCCGAGGCTCGTGCTCTCATGTGACACACCATTAGTGAGTCACATGCAGCAGAAAGCAATTTTATGGCCAGATCCTGCTCTTAGAAGCTATGATGACTAAACTAGCTAATCAAATCAGCATAAATTTGCAAACACCGTTTTAGCAGCTGTGACCGTAAATATCATCAGCAGAATGTGAATAATCCCGAGCACAAGATGAGTTGAGTAATGGGTTCCCAATGGGCGTTGAAGCCATCAGTCCGCTGCCTGGCAACTCGGAGATGGGGGAGAGGGGGGAGGTTTGATTATGATGAGCCTTAAACAGCAGATGCAGTTATCACGACAAAGCAGCTACAGCACACGCACCAGAAAAAGGAAAAAAATCATTTACTGACACAAATAATTGCAGTGGATGCCCTGTTCTCACCCCGCTGTCTCCCAAACGCAGGCACATGTGCATGTTCCATGTGGAGGGATGTCTTTTAGCATTCCCAAAGTGACTCATTTGGCATTTTCCAGGGACCTGCAATAGGCTCCCCGCGCACACGTACCATTTTGTCAACAAGCCATAAAAATAAGCAGCCGAGGTGAAATTCGCTGAGAACACAGACACCAAGGCTAAATTTGTTTTTCATCTGTGCCAGCTTTTGCTAATGGGAGCCAGGGTGCAGGGCTCATGGCACTAACAAAGGGGAGGGGGAGAAAAGATGCCAAAAATAACAGCACGTGGCTGTCTTAACCTGCCCTCTGGTGAGGACCAGCCATGCGCGTGGTCCCAGAGCAGATGGAGCAGACTGGAGTGGGCATGGCCAGAGCGGAAGGACTATCCCAGGAACCACTCTGCCAGGGGCCCCAGGGAGAAGGTGGCTGGAAACACAGCCAGCTTCTCCCTTAGCAAGGGAAGTAGTTTCTGTGGCTTAGAGAAATGAATGTACCTCCCTCCACCTGTCAGCATGAATCTGGCTCAGCCATATATATATATATATACATTATTGTAAAAACATAGGAAAAAGACCAACTGTAATGTCTCAGTCTTGATGGCCTTTGGTAGGCTGTTAATGCTTGGCTGTTATGGACCATACCCTGATGCAATAATGATACCACACCCCACTTTGAGGCAAAATCCAGAGTCTAGAGAGCAGGATAAATATTGTATTGCATCTTGCATACATAAAGGTAACCCACGTTTGCTGGGGTCATCAAAATCTTGCAAAGAAAAGGCTTAAGTGTGGGTATATATACACGACAGACATTACAGCTCATGCCAATAATATAACTTTTAGCTGGGTTTTAAAGCTGATCTGCAGTCGTGTAGAAGCTAAAGTGAACAAGGAACATGAGGGTTTCCAAGTTTCCAAGGAGCTGGCAGCCCAACTTGGCTTTCACCTTGCTGCAACTAGGCATGCTGCTTAGAGTACAAAGTATGGAGATACCCTAGGCTGCCAGCTTAAAGCTTACATACACAGGAACGCATGGTCACTTCAAATTTTTGGTATTCTCTCAGTTATGGTGATTATCACTGTATTTAGCTTTCAAACATTTCCAAAAGATTGAGCTATGCCCAGGACCAAGCTGAGCTGAGCTCAGAAACCAGAGGATTTGAAGATACAGACTGTCGGCTGTGGTGGACCACACAAATTAACAGGACGGTTCAATGCTTAGCAGCTTTCTCTAGAGGAGGTCTGTTGTTTGCATTTAGGGTTTGGGTTTTTTTTCCACTTGTGCTGAATTTTAAATAACCACCTTCTTCCTAAAGTGGAATTTCTTTCAGCAGTATCTAGCCACTGAAGCTACTTCAGCCATTAGCAACCTACTGACCTGAAACAGTTCCACAAGACAACTACATGCTGCCGACACCAGATGTGAACAAGAAGATGGACAGAAAATTGCTGCACATCTTGATGCAGGAAAGGACTGGAGGAAGTCAGAACTGGGGAAAAGCTGGGCTCAAGTGGCAAAACCAGCAACGATATTTCATGAACAAAGGGGTGCATTCAACACATTACATTCAGATGAGCCCAATCGGAAAATATACACCAAGATCTCAGTCCAAGACAGCATACCCATCCTGAGCCAGACCTATCACTAGTAACCAGTGTCTTCTTAAAAAACATATGCCAACTGGAATGCTAAAAGTCAGGATGGAGAATTACTGGCAGAACCAGTACAAACTCTGGCATGTGGTTTAAAGCCTTATTTTCAAGGTCCAGAAGATTCCAACGTGCTCCATTCAGCATGTTTCACTGCAGCATCAGCCTCAGTATGCTTGCACTGTGGCTGAGGCCAGGGCCAGGAGGTGCCAGCTACTACAAAAGATTGGTTTTGTGTCTGATTTGATCTGAAACAAAACGTACTGGAAATTTTGGAAGAATATCTGGAAGAACATCTGTTCCCATCAAACATCCAGCCCAAGCCTCCCAGACCCGCACAGTCCGGGTAACTCAATGAAAAAGCAAGGGAACATCTCAATTTGTAGATGCAGAACTTCTGGCAGCATTCGATGCTCTTCGCTGCGCACGCAGAAACCCTGTCCTTTGTGACCCCATGTACACAACAAGCTCATGCTCAAGCATGGGCTTTAAGGGGGAGCAGAAGACAGTTGCCTTTCCCATATACATTTTTCCCCTAAGAGACAAAAAATAAAGGACGTGTTCCCCAATTCCAAGAATACATGCCCTGATTTTTTTTATTTGCTTGAGGGGGGGAAAAGATATGGTTGCTTTTTATTTCTTGTGCAACAGCACATCCCAACTGTCTTCCACTCCAAGAGCTGTCAGAGGGCCCACGTGATAGGATCCTACCCAGACTCCAGCCATCGGGTTAGTGAGATAACAAAATCTTTCTTTGGCTTCCTGTGCCTTCAGGCAGGGCATGATTTGTTGCAAGCAGCGTATCTGTGAGGAATAACCCATCCACAGCGCCACGTGATACCTTCCCCTTCCAGGGGATTTTGAAAGTGAGCATCCTTGAGCAGCTCATGGGCCTCAGAGGGCAGGCTGGGCTCTTCTCTGGATGGACATCTCCTACCCCAGCACCTCCCCTTCGAGCCCTCCCTTGCGCCAAGTCTGACATCCAGCTGAATCAAGTGTGCAAGGATGATTTTCCTGGGATTACAGAAGCCCAGGACTGCACAGGATCTGGATATTGCCCCGTTGCTGCAGGGACACAGCATACAATATAGTAATTTGTGGTAAAGGCTTAGAGCAAACAAAGCAAAAGAAAATGTATTGCTGCTTCTTCTATAGCATGGAAGCAGTGGAAAATACAAACAGTATCTCAGTTATAGTAATGATTTTGCCACACTGTTGTGCCTGTAAGGCCAGTATCCCAGCCAGCCTCATTCAGGCAGATGGAGAATGAGCAGGGTAAACCTGGGCTCATCCACTCTACCCTTGGGAGCTGCGTCTGATGAGCAGTTTACAGCCAGCATTCAAAGATTAACCCAAATTAGATGCCAATTTACCTCAAAATGCCATAAACCTTCACAGTGTAGGAAGTGGCTGTACAGACCTCCTCTCAGCAGGCTGGACATCTCCAAGAGGGGTAGGGCTGAAGGCAGGAGTGGTTTTGGCCAGGTCATGCTGGCACCAAGGAAAGGGGTTGGTGGGTCAGAGCCCCTCATTTCCCACACTGAACCTCCCATAAGGCTCAGCTGTGACTGGTGGAGCAGGATGGCTTCCTCTGCTCTCTGCCCATTGCTACTACCAGGGAGCACACAATGAGGGGGATTAAATCTGGATAAATCCCACTGCCACAAAGAGGATGTGAAGTTCCTGCAACATCCCAATTAGAGAGATGCACACAGCAAAGTTATCTGCTTCACACTCCACATTTTTTCCCAGCAGCAGGAAAAAGGATTTCCTGTCACCCACTAAATCATCAGTGTTTCTTGCCTGGCTGTGTCAAGCACAGCTTTATTATCCCTTACACTAACTTCTGAGGGCACTCTCATTTTCTCTTAAGAGAAGGCCAGAGTTTGAAGTTTGGGGGTTTTTTGGTCATCCACTCTGGTTTTGTTTCATTTTTTTTCCTAGTAGGAGAACCAGTGACATTTCAAAGCAGCACATTTGCTGTATTCTTGCTCAGGAGAAATTAAGGTCCTGTCTATGCACTTTCCCTCAGAAAGCACCTCCCAAGCTTGTGGCATTTAAAAGAGTAAATCTGATTTCACAGAAGCACAAAGACATGAATTATTTCAAAGCAAGGCCATGCAAAAGAAAACCTGCCATTAAATACCGGAGGCTGGAATCACAGATCCTATCTCTGATTGTATTCATTCCCCAACAGCAGTTTTGCCTAAGTCAGAGTTGCTGGGTCATGTCCATTATTTTCTCATACATACCATTAAACCAAGCAGGCTCTCCAATGTGACATCTTGAGCACAGATGCAAAAGGCTTTGACATTACATATGCTTAATCCTCATACACAAGCATATCTTCTCATAACAGATATTACTGCACAAGTGCGTGCACTGGGGTCAGCTACTAACTTATTAGAACAGAGGTACTGATGTTACCTATCTACCTCTCTCTCTGTACAGACACATCTGAGGCTGAATGCAGCCCACGCTCCCGTCTCACAGGCGCTGGGGCTTGGGGTTTGGAGGCCAGCACACAGCCTCACAGATTTCAGGGCTGAGAGCATTTCACCATCACTGGCACCAAGTGCTGCTGTTAGGGTCAGGACTCAGTGGAGCACAGGAGTATGACAATTATGCTTCACTCAGGTTAGAAACAATAAGAGTAAAACCAAGCTTGAACCAAGCACGTCTCCACCCGAAGCAAAGCCATATGCAACTCAGCTCAGGAATGAGAACTATGCAGCCAGAGGTTTCCTCTAGTTATTGTTTTGGGTTTGGGCTGCAGTGTGCAGGGAGGGGAGGAACAAAAAACACAGAGGGTGCGGGAAAGAAGCCGAAAGCAGACACGGCCACAGGAGCCTCTGCCCTACCACTGGCCATGGTTTCAGGATGCAAGGCATGAGGCAGTGATGCTCTCTGCAGCTATTCTCTCACCCTGCATTGCTCCTCACTGCCCCTTTTTATCTCAGCTGTACCAGCACAACTATTCATGAGACACTGGTGTTTATGACACGCACACTCAAGATCGTTTGATTTGCACAGGCACCTATCAATTCTGCATGTTCACTAGAGAGCAGAGAGACATGGCAATGTCTAAACAGGAATTGTATTAAAAAGAGCAAACTCCAATAGATTTTTTTCCTCTGGAAAGGCACATGCAAGAAGACCCTGAATTCTTATTTTGCCATTTAAATTTAAATGATGCAACCTGGAGCATGTTGTGTGCTGTGTGAGAGATGCTATCATTTCTTTCTTGTCCAGATTAAGCTTTATGTTTTTTTACCCAATGTACAGACATTCACCACTACCCTGCTTCATTCTCAGACTCACTGGGAGTGCAGGGCTGTGGAGCAATCAGTGGAGACTCACAGACATTGACCCCTTAACTAATAAGCTTCATGCAAACCATGCCTAAAATCAGAGGTAAGGGATTGCACCATTGCTGGCTGGCTTTCCTTTCTGACATCACCACTAAGCTCCCAGCAAACACAGCAATATTTCAGCAGGTGGAAAGTTAGCTCCCTGATCTCCTCATCCCAGCTCCTGGCTGTTTTGGTACAGGCAGTAGAGACTCAGAGAGCAGTGGTTTTGTAACTAAGGGGATTTTAGTTCAAACTGCCAAGGAAAGGGGTATTTTCACTTTCTCCCCACTCCAGTCCCTACCTTTGTACTTCTGTTGGCATGAGCATCGGCCAAGCCAGGGAATTGATCCAGCTGGAACCTATCTGTTTGTCTTTTCCCTTTCTGCTGGGTTAGTTTTCAGAGGGATCAGATTCCTAATCTGGCAGATCACTCGAGAGCTGGTTTTGGCACCAGAGAGAGCACATCACCCCGCAGCATGGATTTAGATCAGCTAAAACCAAGCATAAACCTAGGCCTACAGAGAACACCCATGACCCATCCTGTACCCACCCGTGCAAAGATCCTTTGTCTGCAGAAGGAAGGAGGCTTTTTCCACAGTACTGTTCAGCTCCAGAGGAGAACAGGAACGTTTTAGGGAGTGCTGAGACACCGCCTACCAGCTCTACCTGCTCCACTTGCAGGTCCCTTGCCACTGCTCTGCTGCCCCTTCTCCTCAGCATTTTGATAAAGCCCTGGCTCTACTCCAGCCTTCCTCTCATATCAGTATATCTGGTTTTTAAACAGTACCTTGCCACTTACCCAGGTACTTTCTGTCCTCACGGACATTCATGCATTGGGACACTCAGCAGCCACAGACGCGTTTAAGTTATGCATGTGCACGCCCAGGGCAGATGCATGCAGGCACAAACCTAGATACCACTGAAATACTCTGGTTCCCCCAGGCTGAAGAAATGGGCTGTATTGCTCTGAGACATCACTACTGAGCACACAGTGTTTCTATGGCTACACCTTCCCTGGCTTTCACTCCTGCATTCAGCAACACAATCACTTTGTCTGTCTGTCTGTCTCTCCCTCACACGTACACGCACACAATGTAGACATCCCTTCTTTCCTCACTCAGCCATCCCCTCTCCACTCCAAATAACACCTCTGCTCTTCCTCCCTCACACAGCCTAACAATTCAGGGTGGCTGTTTATTGAGACCCAGCAGAAGAGGGGCCAAACACTGCTGATCCAGACTGTTTTCAAATGCCAGCAATCCCACAGCCAGGCTCATGAGCCTCCAAGCCTCTCCTTTTACAGCAAAGGTGGAGCCAGTAGTGCTCACTGAAGATCTTTAGTGTTATTTGTGATGACATGAAACCAAGGCAGCATGCAAAGAGCAGGCAGACCCTTTTGTCCCGCAAGCTGCTCACAAGAGGCTGGAGAGCTGGCTTGCTGAGTGACTATAAAGGAGAAACTATCTCCCAGGAATACTCTAACAAGAAACCTCGTGCAGAGGGGATCAGCAGTACATTGGCCTCAAGGTGACTTGTTTAGCAGTGTGCAATGAAGATATCGGTCAGACGTTGGGGAAATGCTAATGGCTGGGAGCAGCTCATGTCAAGCTGAGTAAATCCCTTGCTCTCCATTCTGAAACACAATGGCACATGAATGACTAAGCAATTCTGATAACAATTCAATAGACAAATGTCAGCTTGCTTTGATTAAACATTACTTCTGGAGCAGTTTCAGGGCAGCTAAAGACACATCAGCCTGTCTTGCTCACCCCAGCCACCCAGCCAGAGCACAGACATATCTTTCACAACAACTGATTTATTTTCTAAAGGAATTGGAACTCCTGTAGCATCTGAACTAAGTCTGGATTGATGCAAGCACAGCTGGGGGCGGGGGGGAAATCAAAATAGCTCCTCTATTTTAAGATCTCAGTTTCACCGTCACTTCTCCCTTGCTACATCACAGTTATCACTTAGCACAGTAATAACACAGTCCAGTTTGGAGATACAGGTGGAACAGAGCCATGTAATTACCACATTTCCACATATATTCTTGTGTATTTGCAGTACTGAAATAACATTCCCACAGTACAGGGTTAGTCCAGACAAACAGTTCAATTTAGGAATGTGGCTAAAACATGCAGCTGGGCTTTTACATGGCGCAGGTCTAACCCTTTTTTTAATCACATCCATATCTGTGCTGAAGGTTGGTCCTTCAGAAATGATAACTACTCCTTTTATTTTTGCAGAGAACATTTACGTGAGCAGCTTTTCCCAGTTTGAACCTTCTACCTTGCCAACCCCCAAATCAGTTTTGAATGATTAAAGTCATAACCTCATCCACACACACAGGTTTATACTCTTGTCTTCAGTCAGTTGTGAAATAAGCTGCTCAGTGCTGCATCCGTAATGGGGGACTGCAGTGCAGATGGCAAAAGCACAGTCACAACTCGTGCTGTGCCTTCGCCAATAGAAGTACATGATGCAAGCAGAGCAGCTCAGAGAAGCATAATTCAACACCAGTGAGGAGAGGAAGAGACACTGCTATTCCTGATGCATTTTCACCTTTCTATCTATAGAAGAGGCTATCTGGGGTAACAACAACATGGAATGATGTCCAGAAGACGCTAAGTGAAATGCTGTCTGTGCTGCAGTCGTCAGGAATGAGGGTTTCACTACTAGGCTTTGTTTCAGTGATGCTTCTTGCTTTGTAGTTGAGAGAACACATGGAGAAAAGCAAGCAAAAATTTCCTACACCTCCATTCTACTGATCTGTTGATCACTAAGAAGGAAAATCATCCCTTGCAAATGTCCAGAGCCACCATCAGTCCCAGGAGCCTCATTGCTGCATTTGGCCATAGTCTAGAACAGAGAGTGATAATGTTATTTCTCTAATCCCATTCTCAAGAAAGCCCCTTGCCTGCTCTTCTTTCTTCTGGGCTGATAATGACCATGTGGAAGCAATTTGCCCTTGTATATACACAATCCACATCTACAGTAGTACATCAAGTCTGTGCTACCCTAGGTTATTGTTAGCTGAGGCCATTCCTTTAGATGTGGTAATTGGCCAGTGCTGTGTCCTACAGGCAGAGATCTCAGAGAGGATATCTACACTGAGTACTGCACAAAAAATTCCCAGGGACAATAACTGCATGTTTGTGTATAGGTGTATATATGTAAACACGCACAGCAAGTAACTAGGAGACAGAAGAGTTCTGCTTGCCCCAAGCTGCTAAGGGGAATTCTCAACTGATCTTTGCAGCTCCCATTTGGTAGCACAAAGCCACTTTGAAAAATCATCAGGTCGGCCCTTACAGCTTTGTTGTTTTCAGTATTCTTTGAGAGTTTCCTCTGATGCCTGATTTGCTTTATTAGAGAAACCTACTCAAAGGGATTTGTGTGCATTCTCAGCTTGATTTGTGAACTCCAAGAGGAGGGGCAGCCAGTAAAATTAATGAGGTTCTGGGCAAATGATTGCACATGCAAACCCACAGACATAAAGCATTAACTGACTGTCTAATTAACAAAGGCCACGTGCCCGATTAAACATGCAAACGCTGCTGCTTATACACGCACACTGACACACATAAATGTCTCCGTGAGGATACATTTGCAAGTGTCTGTTTGGAACGATGATGAAGCACACACCCTGCCCCCATCAACACTTTTCAGTATGCAGAAAATACATACATGAAATAATCTGCTGCCCATTTCTGTAATGAGCACAAATTCTTTCTGGAAAGGAACACAGCAGGTCTCCAGGCTCATGCGGGCACTGCTTTAAAACCAGCTTCTAGAAGGGGGCAAATGAAGGACAAAGAAGCCTTGAAAGAAAAGTTTTAACTCCTTTTCAGACATCTTGTCATTTCAAGTGAAGGGCTGCGTTCATGTTACAGTGTCATCACACTAGGTGACAAGAGGTTAGGGGCGTATGGTCCTATTCCTAACTGTTAAGTTCTTAGCCCACAACACTCAACGTCTGGGTCTTTGTCTCCCTCCTGATCAAAATTAATGGTGTTTTTTTTTAAATTCACAGCCGTAAAATTAAAAGAGAAAAGAAAGTCTAAACCAGCCAACAAACAAGAGCTAGAAACAGCGATGTCTTGGAGGGAGTGGTTACACTACAGGATACCTGTTCTATATCAGTTCACTTAACTCAATTAACTGTGCCGCAAGATCACATCATTTTGGGACACAGATATGATCACTCAGCTGGGGAGGCCAGGAAGGCAAAATCCTGGAAAGCTAATAGCAATCTCAGGAATACCCTTTGCAGCCGACCTGCAAAGGGTATTCCTGAGAGTGCTGTAAAGGTCAGGAAGTGTAAGAGAGCTATAAAGGATCCTGGTCTGTGTGAACAAGGAAGCATTTGAACTCCTCACCTCTGAGTCTTGAATGACCAAATCCTGCCCTCTGATTCTCTCTGTGCACCTCTGCTATCTGCAGTGGGTATTGCACAGATACTCGAGCCTTCCCTTTGCATTTGTGCTTGTGGCTGGGGGGTTCACTGAACTGAAGCTCAGGGTTTCCCTCAAGCTTGTGGCTCAGCCCTACTCTCCCCCTAAATGCTCAGAAACTCAGTTTCTCCAAGGAGCCAGGGAGGCCAAGGGGGGGTGTTAGAAAAATAAGTTGCGTCTGTGCTGTGTTTGGAAGATCTCCAAAGATATTTCAGGTGCTGATGAGACCTTCCAGCACATCCATTTAGAGTCTGCAGTTCCCCTTCCTTCCTGCATTATTTACCATACAATCCCAAGCTGCTTAAAGGACTGTTGCAAGCTATTTTCCAAATCATCCTTTCCTCTCTGTGCTGTTTCATATAATAATCTCTCCACAATCTATTTCGGGAGTGGTGTTTTGCAGCAGAGGATTGTTTTGTTTGCTTTTCCCAACTGTTCTGTTGCAGACATAGAAAGTTGATTTATTATTGTAAAGTTGTTGTCAAGGACGGGGTTACAGATCCTGTGTCCTGACAGTCTCACCTTGCTCAAGTGTCCTTTCTGAAGCAGGGACGCAGAGGCTCAGAACGACAAGTGCAAGGCTATGCCCATTAATTTGTTGCTGCAGAGTTGCTGCTGATTATCAGAGCTGCTGGCAAGGGTTTGTTTTCAGAGTTGCTTAGGGATGGCAGGTCATATTGATTTCTTAGAGCAAGGTCCTTGATAAACTTTGGATTATTATACTACGCATGAGCATCTTGGCAGTCTGACTATTAAAGGAAAAAGAGCCTGGACTTCGCCAGCAGCAGTGTTAGAGAACGGGAAAGTAAAATAAAACAAGGAGTGAGTATATTTTGAGCTGGCAAAATTTGAAAATGCTTTTTTCAAAACCACCCAGAAATCCCAAATCTGTATACCTCAAACCTTATCCTGGAACCGCAGGCGCATTTTGCGTCAGAGAGACTGCTCTTAATTTGCTACCAGATTTCAAAGTTTCTCAACCACCCAGCATTCATATTAGCTTACTATTTCAGATTTAGCTGCCCTGCTTTTACCCCAAGAGCATCTCTCTGGGAAGCGATTGCACTTCCACACCACACATTCAAAGCCAGAGTGCTTCGCTTGCTTGAGCAGGTTTTGGCACAGCTCGGTGCAGTTCTCAGCTTTGAAGCATAATTGCCCAACTACAGCAGTGACTCTGGTCTCCAAAGGCCAGAAGGAGAAAGAGAAAGGAAGGAGGTGGGAGGACAGTTGAGGATAGCACATTTCAGATGTGGGATACAGTTATTTCTTTTTTGGAGGCCTATTTCTGGATACTGCTGGAGAAGTGGACAGCTAAAAGAAGCGAGCAAACATAAAATGAAAGAGTGCATTAGAAAGCACACACAGCCCACACACCATGACAGGCAAGAGCTGGGGGACCTGTGTAATCAGAGCTATAATGATTCCATAATTTCACATCCAAACATAATTAGTTGAGGTACGTTCTTTGACAGCTAGAGATTTGCAAAATTAGGGTCAAGCAGGTTCATTTTTTTAATTGCTCTCATTTCCCCCCTCTGTGTTGCTTCTTGTCACTTTATAGCCTCCTCCCTGGGCCAAATGCATCCCTTGGGTAACCCGGCTTTTAAAAAAGCCTCCATGAGTTTGATCCTTTGTACCTTGGAAGCATGGAAACACGGCAGCAAATAGCTTTCTGCCTGCATGACCGGCCTGTCACATGCCTTGGCACATCTGAAGGACTGTGTGTTCCGCTGCCAGCCATAAAAGCCCAATTCCCTGAAAAATATAATCAAACTGTAAGCTGCTCCCTACTCCATACATTACTGCTGTCAACTGCAGTAACAGCAGATAGTAGCTAACCAGCCTGCCTAATTCCAGTGAGATTAGTATCCACAGTTTCAGAACAGCAGCAGAATGTGCGACTTAAGAGGTGATTTAAATATGAAGCCAGATTTCATTAACTAGTTTTATTCCACCTAACTAAACAAGCCGGGACAGAAAGCCTTCTGTGTTCAGATATCCCACAGAATAGTCCCTCTTGAAGATGATGTGCCCTTAATGTAGGGCCCATCAGACATTTGAGTTGTTTTTACATTTTGATCACGTATTACTTACTTGATGACCCTCACTTATCTGAAGCAGAACTGTACCATCCACAGTCTATCAACAGACTTAAAAGTTCCCGTGATTGCCCAAAACATGCATCACTCACACTTATTCTATCCCTGGGAAGTGGATAACAGCAGCTCCACTAAACAGAGCCCAAGTCTGCTCAAACAGCTCCCCAGTCAGAAGTCAAAGCCCAGGCTGGGGCTAGTGGAGCTAAATTAACTGTCCAGGAGCATAGTGTCAGCTTGCATGGACATAGCTGAGAAGGGCAAAAGCCAACAGCTCCAGCACAGCAGAAAATAAGCCCAAAGATGTATCCAGCCACATGTTGCATGGCTGGCACTATTTGTACTTGCCTCCCTCGGCATCCTGCCCTGCAAATACAACAGCTGGAAATGAACGTGGCATAAAGGGTGTGCACACACATATAAGGTATAAGTTTTCTGTGCCCTTTACTGTGATACAAGCCTCTGTATTAATTTCATAAAAGGATGGGAGGCAGATAGAAACTTCACATGAACACATCCACATGCAGAAAACATTTTCATGGGTGTTATTTTGACATAGTTTATGAGTTTGGGGAGGTTTTTGTTTAGGAAAACCACAAGATGGGAAATGTGTTTTTTTCCGATTGATGCTCAGTGTCTTCTTTTGCACTCCAAATTCTTTTTGTGATCAACTGCATTATCTGAGGGCACAGTAAAGCCTCAGGTAATTTGTGAAGTGCATAGGGGTTACATGAGGTGTGATAGGGGAGCAGAGATTATATTTGTGCAGCACACAATGCTTTGGAATAAATTATATTAATATTTACATAATCTATAAATATGCTAATTTTATATGTGACTCTTTTGTCCTCCAAAATATCAGCGCCTTTCACAAAACACCTGCTTAAAGGATACAGCAACCCACACAAAATGGTAAACTGAAATCTGTAGAAAGATCACCAGGTCACAAGTTTTCCTCTTCAAAAAGCTGTAACATTCTGTAATGTCAACAGTGATTGCCATTTTACATCATCATTCATAAAACACCCTGTATTCAAACAACAGCCACATGAAAGGAAGATCAGTGGCAATGAACCTACAGAAATTTCAGTGCTGCTGTCACATGTCATGATTTTAAAGCTGTCCTGTAAAACCAGAAAATACATGGGTATCACATGGAAGATTTGTCTTAGAGGACCTGCGGAAAAGGCATTCAGTATCCAGGCCCCATGCCCAGGTTTGGAGTGGTTACGCACAATCTGTCCCTTCTCCAACCTGTGACCTTTCACTATCGCCTGGGAATGCTGAGTGCCACGTGTCCCCCAGTCCCTGTGCCAGCAAAGCTCCAGAGCTCCTGAGTCCTGCCACACATGCATGCACACAGAAGCCAGAGTAGTTGCAGGACACTTAGACCCTGCCACTGTGGAAGGGCCAATGCAAGCTGTTGCTTTAGTTAGATTAACAACAACACCCTTCATTGGTTCAACTGTAGAAAAACTTCCTCAAACCTTAACGACTGAAGAGTCTTCAAATGGTGCTGGCTTTAATGAAATCTTCCATTTACCAAAAAATCATGGTACAGCCACTTTCACGCAGTGTCATTCCACCATGAACCCCCCATGCCCATTCTAAGGTGTTACAGGCACCCAGTACAGCTTTTGAAGGCTGCTACAGAGCATACTGACATGGATCTGAATCAAATCAAAGTATAGGTGTTTCCTCAATCCAAACCAGCAGGACCAGGTTTTAGAAGGTGAATCCCACCTGCTACCCTAGGAACCTACAACCAGCATTGCCAGGACATTTTGCAGGCTGGCGAGGGAAGTCACTATCTGTTCCACTAGCAGAAGTGAGGAGACATGCGCTGACATCCCATTTTATAGGGCAACCAGATAAAATCCATTAAAATAGAATCTAGGTATGCCAGGGGACAATCTGAAAAGATATTATATAGCCTGGCAGCAAAGGCAACAGAATTCCAAAAGCATAAATCATGTTAAAGCATATGCAGCCCAGGCGAGGACACCTGAAGTTTGCACATATGGCTGCTCCACTGGGACGGGGCTGTCTGCTGCAGGCGTGCAAATCAAAGCCTGTGCATCTCATTAGCTAGGCTGGGAGACATCATTCAGGCCCGGGATGAGTGGCTGAGATTCCCCCAGCGCTGTAATGGGGTGACAGTTTGGCAGCATCAGCAGTTAGATTGGCCTTTAT
>JBCJKH010046135.1:29297-41703 GCA_039877255.1 Loriculus beryllinus | reverse complement strand
TGATGTTGCTGTGCTAAGGACGAGGAGGTGTTTATTTTACAGGAAGATGGTGTCTTGGCCTGTGGCATACAGCCAAACAGCCCAAGGTCAGCTCTCCATATATTGTAGGGGTTCTTTGGCACCCCTCCCAAGCAGCTACAGCATTCTTGGTTGCAGCACTGGTGAGGCAGGAGGGGAGGTAGGGAGCATTCCTATGATGGGAATTCTCCAAGCCTGCAATGCCCAGGGTCTGCACAGCTCAAGGCAGTGACACTGGAGCTCCTCAGAGTTTATGTGTCCAGATGGCAGCTGTGAATCAGATGCTTAAGGTGCAATAGAAGAGAAAATGTCATATTGATATTCTCACTCCTTCTCCTCTTGTCATAACACCATTCATCTCCACTATTCCCACTTCAGGTGCAACTGGATTGGGGTGTGTGCACTGAAACCCACCTAGGGAAGCCCTGGAAAAGAATTATTTCCAATCCACTAAATTGATTCTTCTCTCCATGTGTACTACGAAGCCATAACAATGTTGCCTGAGTAAGGGCCAAACCTTTTGTTGCTTGTACCTGTATCAATGTGGAGTAACTGCACTGGAATTGAGTTCTTAATAGTATTAATTTATAGAACTGCCAACTTGCTATTTGAAAACTTTCTAAGTATGCAGAATTAACAGCTCTCATTACCTCCACTGGTGCAAATACAATCAGAATCTGGCTTAATTTTAATACAGAGAAGAGAGGAAAATCAGTAAGAGCTTGGCACATCTCTACCTTCATGGAAAAGCTCCAACTATGAAGTTTCCTAGTTACAACTTCGGGGAACTGTTGAAAGGACACTGTTCCAGGTCACTGTTTCCATTTGTAATGCACACAGACCCCAGAACACAGTATTCCCTAAACGGTACACATAATGCTCCTGAACACTGCAATACAGAGGTTCCTCTTTGCCCATTTTAAACACTTCATTAAGCAGCATTCCCCAATATCTGCTACTGCTCATTTTGCACTGCCTCTTGATAAAATCAGCTCCCAGGCTCTAAGTTTCTGTCTCAGTCTGTGAGGACCTGATACAGTGACCACTGAGGAGACATACCTAGAAATCCTCACCTTGAAAGCTATGCTGACTTCATTGCATTTTAACAATGGGAAACACAAATACTGCAGGAAGTACTCAAGCAAACAGCACCCTATTACTCCAGAGGGAAGCATTAGGGAAAAACAGTTTAAAATGCAATTGGCTTCATGTACCTTTGAACTGGAATAAGTTCACCTTCAAACCTACACATAGCTCCAAGCTTTAGTGAGGATTGATAATCCTGTGGTAGATCAAACGCTATTTTTAATCACATCTTACAACCACACTGTCCCAAATGCTTTGCATGTCAAAGCAATCAAGGGAGCAAAATGAGAGAAAACTGTGATGCAGAGCCGCAACGCAAGGAATAGATTTGTGCTTTGGACCCAAAGTCCTCATAGGAAAGAATGATCTCAAAAGGCAGAGGCAAAGCAGAAGGGAAAAGCTGTATGAGATGGGGCTGGAGCAGAGCTGGAGAGCTGACAAGGTGGAGAGAAACAAGACGGGAACTTGTTGTAAAACGGATTAAGCTGTAGGAGCTGAAAGCATTAGAGGCAAAGGCTCGGGGCAGAGGGAGGGCACTCAAGGACACTGCAGCAGAACTTGCAGGCTCTTGATGCTTGCGCTGAACTTTCTGTTCCCGGCTGCCTGTTTTGGAGTGTGTTCTGGGGATGCCTCCTCTTGGGAGCTCGCCTGCTGGAAGGTTATGAAGCTGGAGCCTGGCAATGCTTATGTTGTAGCGTGACAGCGGCACATAGGCATGTTGTGATGCAGCATCTTTATATGACACTGAAAAGTCATGCTGGGGTAAAGGGATGGGATTTGCAGGTTTTACAACTCCAGGGACTCGTCGCAGCCCACAACGGTAGCCACTCACTGCATGTGAAATTCAGCTGTTTCCTTCTGCAAAGGACTGGAGAGTCTCCTTGTGTGTTGCTCAATTCTACCCCACTCTGCAAACTCCCTTGAGCTCGGATTTGAATCTGCTCTGTGCACAATAAATCTCAGCCAAAAAAGAAGCCCCATATGGTTTGCCCAAATCTGTTCAGAGATCCCAGCAGTTGCTACAGAAGTTAGTAATATTAACAAACTCTCTTTCAAGACAGTATGTACGGTCAGTGTGTCAGACCAGGGAAGTTTCTTCTCCAACACACAAAGAGAGGGACTGTGTTTCTAAGTCGATGCTGAGATGTAGCAGGGTACCCCAGGGGTGAGCTGGAGTAGGAGTGTGTCCCACTGAGATCAGAGGGTGCCAAACAGCTCTCCAGCTATTTGCAGCACAATGCACTTGACTCTGTCTCTGCACATCCCCCCATGCCAGAGGCAGCTGGGCAGCGTCTTGAGTGCAGGGTCATGAAAGGGGAGAGTTGTTGCGTGGGCTACAAGAGACAGTGCTAACAAGGGGAAGGCAAGACAGAAGCCAACCATGCGAGTCACACACTTGCTGTGGGAACATCAAAAGGTCCATCCTGTGCAGTAACATCTTAACCCTAACAAGGCAGAGTGAAGACCCATGTGTATTTGCTACCTTTGCCACAGAAGAACATGGAAATCTCTCATTCTGCAATCTCAGTGCTCTCCCTCCAAGAGCTCTGCCTTTTGCCTCATGTTCCCAAATGCCATGAGAACCCTCCAGGGGGGCGGGCCGGGGGAAATTCAGGCTCAGCACTTGTTGCAGCTCCTTTCTGGGTGCCACAGGCCAGTCCTCCATGCAGGTGTTCCTTGCTGTGGTGCACACTGCTTTCATTTTCCAGAAAGGAGCTAAAAGCTAGCAGTTTACTTCTTGGGAAAGGGAAGGGGTGCCTCTTCACAGTCAGCCAGCACTGACCTGAGCTCCAGAGGATGGAAGGGAAGAGGCTGACGCTTCTCTACCGGGTGTCACCTTATTAGAAACAAACTGGCATTAACCTCACCCATACGTAGGACGGGCAAGGATGCCAGGTCACAGAAAGCATGAGGACTGTTTACAGTATAAATGTCAGAGTATCCCAGCCCTGCAGGATACACAAACTGCTGCTCCTTCCACCCAGGTACAAACTAAATCCTGCAGAAGAGATTCTGCCCTTCTCCCTTCTGCACTGCATGGGGTCCATCATCAAACCCTGCTCCTAAACTTATTTTCCTAAAAGTGATAAATCTGTCTCCAAGTAGATGCCATTGAGAAAGGTTCAGCCTTAGGAGAAGGATTTTGAGAGCACTGTGCTCAGACAAGCAACCCGAACTGAATCCTAACTAGAACATCCCATGGGCACACTCATGGTAATTATTATATAAGAAGCAGTTATATGAGATAAAGTTCCTGTATCCTTGTACTCCACAAAGTACAAGGCAAGGGAAGGAAACAGAGGAGCTTTATAATTGTCTCATGTCCACACACATGACTGCTGCTGCTGCTCAGTCCTTAAATAAAACACAAGCCCTAAATCAGAACTCCCTGTACACCCAATTCTTCCATTAACTTCTCCATGCAAGGAATGTGAGATTGGACACCATCACACAGGACCAGACCTGTATCCTTCCCAATCTCTCTGCTTGCCGGGAACCCCTTGCAAGCCTCAAACTGAAATCTGTAATGAAGCAAATATTGTTGCTCACAAAAAACGAAGCTGCTCAGCCTGCTTTGTGTTTGCAGGGTTGCTAGGGAGCACTGGTTACTATTACTGGTTTATTTTTTTAAGGCCTCTGAACAACTTATGGAATCAAGTTATTCCATGCTCACCAGAAGGAACGAAGCCTCGTTCCCTACAGCTTTGAGTCCTTTGTCTCTGAAAACGTTTTTTTCCCAGCGCAATGCCCCCTCCCTCTCCCAAAAGACAGCATCTCCTTCCCACATCTCAATTCTGCTTGGCACAGCAAGAGGGAGCAGAAGCAATAGCTGGGTCACAGCTATGAACTTGGCTGGGTTATTGGCTGGCTGGGAGCTACCAACAGTGGCTGATTACTAAATTCTGCCTATTCTGCTCTCACTGGGGGACTAATTTTGGACTTTCTCTACTATCTAGTCATCAGTTTTCATAAAATCTGTAGGAATTTCATTCTCTTTGTGATTTGAAGAGTCCAGCTGAAACCTGGCCAAAAGCTTTTTTCTGAGGGGAGGAGGGAGCAGGCAGTCAAGCTGCACAATCTGGAAATCAGGCTGAAAGCACAGACAGTGAGGAACTACCAAGATTTTGCAACCAGATACACAGGGGGAAAAAAAAATTTCATTAAGTTCTCATACTTACTCAGTATCCTATTTGTAGCTGTATCCAATAACGATTCTTCTGACACAGACTGTTTAATGAACACACCTAAGACCTGGCAAGTGTGACTGTCAGAACACTGATGTGATGAAGATTCACACTCGGGATGTTGCAATTTAAATGACACAGACAGCATTAAAATGCCAGAGTCCAGAGTGCAAAAGAAACGGAAAAGGTCTGAGAAACCCAAGCCTTGAAGCTGGCCACTTGTTAATGGCAGCTTTGCACCTTTTCTACAAGACGGGAGTTAAGCAGCTTTCAGTTTCTCAAGCTTTCCTTTCAAAAGGGTCGTTTTGGGAAAATTTCTCATGGTTGCTAACAAACATTCCTCTCCCCAGCACTAGCAACACAGGGAGAGCGTAGGCGCGATGCACCTGTGAGCATACTGCAGTCGTGCGTGTGTGCTAACAAGTGTTTTTGAGCAAAGGATAACATGTGGGTAACACAGAGGCACAGGCAACGAGGTCATCTGGTCACCTTTGCTACAGAGCATGTGATTAAGTGTGGAAGCAAGTGTACTCAGGAGATATCAGATCTGTGCAAACACACATCATCAAGTCACAGAATCACAGACCGGATGAGCTTGGCACAGACCTCTGGGAGTTACCTGGTCCAAGCCCCTGCTCAAGCAGGGCCACCCACAGCCAGTTGCCCAAGACCGTGTCCAGACAGCTCTTCAGGATCTATAAGGATGGAAAGTCTACAAACTCTCCAGGCAACAACCTGTTACAGTGATTGGTCACCTGCACAACAAAGTGTTTCCTGATGTTCAGACAGACTCTGTCATGTTTCAGTGTGCACACATGCCCTCTTGTCCTGCCACTGGGCACCACTAAAAAAGCCTGGCTGTCTTCTTTGCACCCTCTTTTCAGGTATGTGTATACTTTGGTGAGATCCTCTCTGAGACTTCTCTAGGTTGAACAGTCCCAGCTCTCAGCTTCTCCTCCTAGGAGAAATGCTCAAGTCCCTGAATGATCTTAGTGGCCCTTCACTGGACTTTCTCCAGCAGTTCCACATCTCTCTTGTCCTGGAGAGCCCAGAACTGTACACAATACTCTAGACATGCTTATGAGCACAAATATAGAGTGCTTCAGGGACTGCTAAGGGAGACAGTACCACCCAGAGAGAGGCAGGCATTTGGTTTTGTGAATACCTCCTTTCTAAACCTGGAGCCTTCCTTCTCATTGCCTTCCTGCTCCAATGTGACTGTAGGATTAACAGCCTCTGGGAAGGAGGAATTTGGTGACAGGGAAAAGGGAAAAGGAACCAGGACCTTGAAAGGCACTGGCTTTCAGAGCATAGCTGTGCACCATTCCACAGCTGTCAAACACAGTATGGAATTAAGCAAGGACAAAGCAGCAGCTATAGATCAGTATCTCAAAGATGTCTTCAAACATTACTTATCATCAGCAACTAGAAGAGTTTCATCTTATGTGAACAGCTCACTCCCCAGAGTCCCACCACATTCAAGAAGAGTATATTTATATTGAAAAAGGCTTTTTATTGACTCTCTTCTCCCAAATAATTGATAAGCTCTTATTGCCATCCCACTTTGCTCAGCCTCAGCCCCAGTTGTGCCCAAGGTCTGGTCTAGTTCCAGCCCATCTCATTATCTAAAGCACCAGAAGCAGGTGTTGTTTACAGGACTTGCTGGAAGAAACTCTATTTCTGCACAAAGAATAAAGATGTGAAGGTCACACTGGGAAACATACCTTATTCAGAGCAAATACTATTCAGCTGTGTTTGATTATGTGTCTCTTTGCAGTCATATTCGTATTCCTTTTTTATTTCTCCTTTCCCTTTCTTTCTCTCTTTCCTCATTGTCTTTTCCTCTGTTAAGGACAGAGTCAGCATCCACTAAAGTCAGGGAGGAAACTTCCACAGACTTCAGTGGTGTTTGAAGCCTTTCAAACCTTCTGACTTCTCCTCCCTGGACAGCAAATCACCTCAGTTAGTTTCACTATGTTCAAGTATAAGGAGAACATTAAACCAGTGAACAAACAGAAGGGCATGAGACATTATCTAGGCCAGTATCTCTCATCCAGTTCAAACTTATTTTTCCCAGGGATAAAAAAGTAAGGACTGTGCTATGCCAGGATGGATTTAGGGAGGCTTTAGGGAAACAAAAATGAGACATCTCTGAAGGCTGAGCTTACTCTTTTCACTTGACTTGATGGAGATGATGGACTGTTCTGACTGTAATATTTTTAATGTCAACTTCCAAATAGAAGCAGATGACAGTGAAATGAACGGTGGTGGACACCAGTGACACTTAGAATCCTGACACCATGACACCTCCATTCTCCCTTACCCAAAAGACACAGTTTCCAGCCTAGACCAGTCCATCAGAAGCTTCGTCACTCATCCAGCTTTAGCTAACATCTACAAACACCTGGAATGCAAAGTTCAGATTCAACATCTGGTTTGTATGCTTTTTCATTCTCTACCTTATTTTCTTTTAATCCTTTGCTCACTTGTACAACTTCTACAGCTCTGCTCTCCCCCTCCATATCCGCTTCCATTCCTCATGGGAGAGGTAAGGTTTTATCCCAGTAAAGTATGTGGACATGCCTGAGGATAGCAGAAGTTACTGAAAGCATTTAGCTATATATGTTGAGGTACCACATCTCCACAGTGGCATTTTCCTTCCTGCTGCTGTCAGCCTGGTTGGCCAACATCAGGACCTTCGTCCTCAGCAGCCACTTCAGAGGAGACTGCTAATTTCAGAGTCTGCATAGCAGCTCCCCTGCAGCCTTCCTCACATCATATACTCACCGAAGCAGACTCCCTGCTGTGTGCCAGCACACACCCCATCTCTCCAAGCACAGCTAAGACCAAGACCCTGAACTTAACCCTAGTTCTGCATTGCAGTTGCTGCTGGGATTTGCCCAGCTTTCCATTCAGTCATCCTCAGCTCAAAATTAGGCTCCATGCTAAGCACTGTGGGAAGCTGCAATGGAACAAAATGGACTACAAGGTTGTCGGACTTATTTTTCACTCCTTACATTAACTAATTAGCTTTCTTCCTCATTAAGGTCCCTTCAAGCATATCAATTACCCAGCTCTGATGGCAAGGATGGTACAATAGCCCTCAGTGCAATCAGATGAGTTGGAATTCAGCACAGCAGACCAACAGGGCAGAGGATTGGGTTACCCGTGTGTCACCAAAAGGGCATTATTCTCCTGACCTCCCTTTTGCAACAAGAGCTGAATGATGGTTAGGAGAGAGGAAATGCCAGGAAAATAGCACAATAAGCATCTTCCAAAGAGAAACCAGTGCTGTGACAAAAGGCAAGAGAAATATTTAAAATGTCAGCCTAAAATTAGGACAGCCTAAAACTTGGCCTCTGTCTTCTTCTGTTTCTATCGAAAGGGAGCAGCTTTTAAATTTCTGTCTTGGATAAGACAATTCCCTCACTTCCCTCTAGAAAAACTGAGGGAATGGTGAAGACAAGGGATCTGTCTTAGTTGTGCTTCCACTATCAGAAGTTCATAGCCCAAAGCTCACCCACAATAAACATGCCTTGCCCAGCAGCTCAACAGCAGCAGATTTCCATAGTGAGTTTTGGGTCTGCCCCAAATTTTTCCAGGCCAATTTGCCCAATATCATGTTTGTGAATTGCTGCTATTGCCACTATTAACTGGGTCCTTTGCATTGTCTTGTACCTGAGCTCTACATTCCCCATCTGCCAGACACTATGAAAGCTACGCTCACCTCAGATGCAAATGATTTCTTGAGCACCAACAAAAAAGGTAACAGCACCGACATTGTATCTGTTAATCTTAAACCTCTACATTCAGTTGGTTACATGGATGAAGATGCATTGCTCAGTGCAGCTGAATACTTAAAAGCACTGAGACAATAAGAATGCATTAAACTTTTATCTCCAGTGCTACAGCTACAATAAGCAATCAAAGAAATTGCCACTCTCCCAGGGCTCTGCATTGCCGAAAGGAAACTAACTTTTGTCTCAGAGTGTGTGTGTGTATGTGTATGAAGAAAGATGGATAAAAGGATCTCAAATACCAGCTGCAGTGTGTTTGGCTACTTTGCCTTAGTCAAATGATGAGCGCTGAGCATTGCAGAAAGCTCAGAAGAAGGCAATTTTATGCAGTCATGTATAGGGAGGAAGAAATAAGATATTTTTCACTTCAAGGATTTCTTGAGCAAGCACAGCTTTCTTTTTTTTCCCTCAAATATAAAATTTATAGGAGACAATTACCAACCTGATATTCCTTTCGGAGCCACGCTGATGAAAACACCCTTTACACAAGACTTTCTTTCCCTCGATACGCAATTTGGGGGCCTGTATGTCACTATGTGATAGCTTCCACTCATGGAATGGTGAGTTTCACCTATAGCAGCACTATCAATTCACATCTCGGTTACTAAAACTACAACAACTGAATTTAAAAGGTCTTATAAAAATTATACATGTTTCTTTGCAATTTATTCTCTGGCTACTTAATGATGTAGAAATTTCATTTCTCACGAAATATCCACAAACTGCCCACTTCTCTCATGAAATATGCATGAATTAGAGAATTCCTTATGCTCTTGACAAAATAAACCACTTTAATCTGAGAAAATGCTCCATTTTATAATGTCAGAATGACTTTTTTCCTTTTTTTAATCAAAACCAGGACAGTTTCAGAAAACAAGGCGCTTAGCATATTCCAACCTTTTAATATGAAGGGAAACACTGTTAAAAAAGAATGGAAAAAGAAAAAGAAAAAAAAAAAAAGAAAAAAAGAAAAACCGAAAAGTTGATAGAGATAATTCCAAAGCAAATCTTTGCTTTTCAAATGTTGTTCTTGTTTATTTTCCCACGTTATTATAAATTGGCGACATTCTGTGGCAAGATATCACAGTATTTGCATAACTTTCTGTTTTCAATCCACTTTGTTTCTCAGGTT
Organism: Loriculus beryllinus; assembly: GCA_039877255.1. NCBI lineage: Eukaryota > Metazoa > Chordata > Aves > Psittaciformes > Psittacidae > Loriculus > Loriculus beryllinus. Next base: position 32,485 of record JBCJKH010046135.1, on the reverse strand, counting down.
CACATTTCTCTGTGTATGTTTTCTCTGTGCTGCAGATAAAACTGCATGAGGATCAAGGAGGTATCTGCTACAAGCACTGTAACACTACGTTCTCAGTTTCATTAGTATAGCTCTAGGAAAAATAATTCCCCCATTACCCGTGTGCACAATTGTCTCACAATAGCACAATTGTCTCACAATAGCACCTTTCATTGAAGAATCTGCAAGAGCTTTAGCGAGGAGCAGTTATGTGTACTTTCCAGTGAATTAAAAAGAACCTTTTCTAGAAGCCCTTGATGTGAAATAACTTTTTTTTCCTTTCATATCCAGTATGAAGCATTTTTATTTCAGATTTTAAGAGTGGAAAGTTACCATAAGTTACAGACATGGACTGGAGGGGCTTTGGACAATTCTAAGGTTAACCCCAAGGTAACATCACCTGGGCAGCCAGACACTGATGTGCTTAAAAAGCAAACACGTTGGAAAGCGTTTCCTCTGCAAGGTGTCTTAGGCCCCACAATGAGTAAATATAGTACGCATGGCCTCTCAAACCCCAGAGGAGTGCACAGCCAAGGGCGTCAAACCATGGCCATGCTCTCCAGGCACAATGTGGCATCACAGACAACCACCAGCCTTTGTGCCAGGAGGAGTTGTTCAGACAAAGAAAGAACATTTGCACAGCCTGGAGCCCCACAGAGTAGACGTTTTTTAGGTTAGAACTTCCAGCATTTCTAACTCTGCTGGTATCAACCTCAGTCTGGGATTTCCGTAGCAACTTGGGCTGTTACACACACCTTTTCTTTGCATTCTTTCATTGTTTTCCAGTTCCAGAAAGATATCAAACTAATGTCCTCTCACCCCATCCCCAAAATACCAAGGGGCTGTTTTAAAATGAGAGGCAGCAAAACATTTCCCTGTGCAAATGGAATGGCCGTGTGAAAAAGGAGTGCCTTTCCTTCTCATAATGGGAAGGGATGAAGAGGACAGGACACACAAGCCTAAAATGAAAGCCTCAGGAAGGAGATTTCATGCAGAAATGTGGTTTTGTTCCTTGAGAATAAGCAGCATCTTCCTGAGACTCATCATTTTGATTCACTGTTTCATGTGTAAATAATTTACTAGGCTAAAAGGTCAAGAGCTGCACGTCCTTAGAGGAGGGAAGAAAACTGCGAGCTGTAAATAAGGGACAAGTAACTTATGTGGAGCATAAAACATGTTATGAGGCTACACATAGATATACATATACACATATCCACAGAGAAATAAGCTAAAACAGAGCTCTAGAACTATCATACAGAGGCAGAAATAACCTCTACTCCATGTTTGCTCCCCTTGAACTTGAGAGCAGGAAGTACAGCAAATGTGATCTTTTGGGATAGAAATTACACTTTTAAATTAGATCCATGATGCCCAGATGTACTGCTGATGGATGCATGAAACAGAGGGGCAAAAGAAATTAATTTTCAGCCTACTTTTTTTCATCTTTTCATTCTCCAATGTCAAGGTAATTGCTCCTCTACTCCTGGATGTGACAGAGCCTAGTCCTTGCCTCTCTCCAGAAGGTAAGTGAACAGCTGGTTTCTTTTCTGACACCAGTGTATTTCCAATCAGCTGTCAGGCAGCATTAAGTCCCTAAATGCTTGCAGCCTGTCATGCTTTCTTCCTGTTCAGAAACTCTACATATGGGGCTTCATTCCCTAGTTTGGGGTAATATAGGGCAAGGACAAGAAGAAAGCGGTCAAACCCGATTCAGATTGAAAACTATAGAGAAGTCCAGGGAAGAAAATCTGGAAAAACGATGCTGTATAAACAAGCAAGGGACCAGCGACTACCACAGTATGTTATCCTGACACAGATACTGAAATGGAAAAATCAGATATAAGCAGCACTTAATCTCACACACATCACTCCTCTTGGCATTTTTTATAGCAGTACTGCCCTCAATAGTAAAATCTGGGGTATGGAAAGTGAGATTCTTTCTGAGCCTGAGAACTAAGATAAATACTGCACTTTGAGAAACACGGTTTTGTCCAGCAGTTTGCACAGATAGCCTAGGGTTTTTGGTTTTACTCCCATCTCTGACGCTACATTCCAGAGCCATCACAAGCAAATCATTTTACCACCAAAAAGCCTGTATTTCGCTGCATAAGCGGAACAGTTACTGAATTCATCAGCTTAATTGGCACTTTTTTGTAAACATTTATAAAACATGTTAAAACTGCAAATGAAAGACAATTATTCCAATGTATTATATTACACAGATACCCTACAAGGTTTCGTCTGATGATCTCGTGTGGAAAATTACCCCCTTCTGCATATATGGCAATAATATTTATATTATTTTTTCCCACATGCTTTTAGTCTTTCATAATAGTGGAAACAATGATAGAAGAATGAACAACTGAGAATTCTGTTTGAGGACACAGCATGCGTCTCTGAAAAGTTCTGCAGCAGCTCTGCTTTACAAATATATTTTCCTTAGATAATTAAAGATACAGTACTTTGAGTTCCAAGTTGTTGCAGGTACAAGACAGAAACCACAAAGAAAGACAGAGAATAAAACAGCATTCTGGAGATGGGCATGTCGTATACAAATTCTGTCTAAATCTTTATATACCTGCTGTTCTAATACAGAGATACTTCTAAAGATATAGCATGCATAGACATGCACACACGTGTGTCTATATATATGTTTGTTCTGTATGTAAATGTAAATTGCAATACAGTGTTTTGCACCAATAATATTTATAATGCCATAGGGCCCATCTTGGAGGCAACACATAAAAACTGAACCTCAAGAGCAAATCTGTTGTACTGGAGCCATTACCATTAGCACACTTGCAGCACTAGGCCTTAGTCTGAGCTGAGAACGTGTGTCGTATATACAGCATATGTTCCGTGGATAATACATCGCCAGGCACGAATGGCAAACATGCAAGGAATACATGTTTTCTTCAGGGCTCTGGATCCTGTGAAAGGCTGGCAGGCTGGGTGCATGGTGCACATTCTTCAGGAGAGAATTATGGGCTGGGGAACATTCCTGCAACTTCTCAACTCTTGCAATAATTTGCCACCTGTGTAGCCAAGCTGTTCATTCTGTAAATCTACGGGATCGAATAACTGGCACTTCCTCTGCCTGCCAACTCTTTCCCAACAGTTTCCCATTCCCCCCCAATTCCTCCTGAGGACTTACATGAGTTCAGCAGGCT
>JBCJKH010046135.1:18004-29231 GCA_039877255.1 Loriculus beryllinus | reverse complement strand
CACAAGTATTTTCTCTACTTCAGAGGTTTCTGCACTGCTCTCTAGTTACCACCACAGTGCAGAGGACTAGGTTTGTATTCCTGAACACAGCTCCGTCCTACCACAGGAAATGAACAGAATATGAACTTCTGAAAAATTATACAATCCTACAAAAAGTAGGCAAATGTGGCCCAAAGCCAGTGGGCATTGATTGTATGCTCCTAATGAAGAAGAGCAAATTTAGCCTCACTGACACCACTGCTGGATTCACCTTGATTTATAGCCAGCTCGTACTAAATCGCACGCTATAGTTCTCATGCACAGAAATATCAGGGCAATATCTAGGTTGCAAACACACCAGGGACAAAGCTCACCTGCTAATAACAGCAAAGCAGATTTGGGTCTGTACTGGTGGAGGTCCCAGCGCAGGGAGAAAGGGAGGCAGCTTCTACAGCTTCTACCCAGGAGCAGCTGGTTTTTTGCATTGCACAAACTAAGGCTGCCTTGATACAAACTCCAGCTTCAGCAGCATTTTACAAGAACCCAGAATTCTGGAGCACAAGTGTGCCCCGTTCATTGTCTTCTCCACCTCCTGTAACCTCATTTCCAACCCAGAAAGCTTTTACTGCAGAGGAAATGGAAGGAGCTGGTGGTGAAAACTAGTACTGACATTACTCTCTGTGGCAAAAATACACATCTGTCAGATGTCTGTTTTGAGCATGCAAAGCTGGGGCAACAGAGCTAAAAGCGCAATTCCAGCAGGCCTTGAAATGGTTTCCCTTTATTTTTTGATAGCATGGCAAGATTCCTAGGGGGTTTCTCCTACATTAATATTAGAAAAGCAATCCTTAAAATTAGTTTTATTTCTTGTATTTAGAATCAGTTACATTTACAGGGGTAGAATTCCACTCAGAGAAAGAAAAGCCTGCATACCTACTGAGATTTGTCTAATCTTCTCTTGGGGTTAACCCAGATTTTCTTTCACACTACACTGACTTCTCATTTTAGAAGAGGAAATTTGTCTCTCTTTGCCCCACATCCTCCCTAGCATTTAGCTTTGCAAAACTGCTAATGAGGGACATCTTGGAGCACTGAGAGTTCAGTGGATGGACACAGAAGCATCTGAGCCTTACGCTGGGAAAACTGTCTGCGATTCCAGATGCATCCCCAGTAGCCTCTGCTCACAGTCATCACTCTCAAATTACTGATACACCTTGTAATTTACTATTACAGTTTTAACATTGATTTTTTTCCCAAATACACTGAGCTGCTTACCCTATACCCAAAACACACAAGGGAAAATCATAGTCCTCCTTCAATGCTTTGTGTCCCAGTCTAAGAAACCCAGCACTGTTGTTAGAACACTACAATTTTACAGTTAAAATGGCCAGAGTTCAATCCTTTTGTTGCTGGCAATCTGCATGTGTGTACGTGAGAGAAGCAGTGGGAGTCTGTGAATACGTAGGTTCACCCTCTGCTTCTGGTCCCCATGGTAATTCAATCTGTGTTTCAGCACATACAGTGCCTGGCCACAGCCGCCTATTCCAGGTTTCTCTGTCTAATCATTGGCAAGGGCAAAGCTGCCAGAAACTAGGTTCAGTAACTGGTTTCCAATTTTTTGGCCAGAGGTTGTCAGGACAAAGAAGAGAAAAGTGGCAACTATGTCTCCTCCATACAGTCTGTGTCATTTAATGATACAGCAAAACCTCAAGAGAAGAAAATGAACCTTCCCCTCTGCCCAGCTCCAGTGATTGCCCTCACCCAAAATCCTCACAATTAGGGGCTTCTATCTCAAATGGTCCTGTAGGATAAAGCTGCACATGTTGTCTAAGGCAGAAACCTTGTCAAACATGCAAAAGCCAACAATGCTGCATGAAACAGGGTTTATGATATACTGTGGTGTTTTGGCTTTTTCTGCCTCTCCAGCAGCTGACCTGTTCCTGAGCACTGGAGATGGGCAGATTATAACAGGCCTGGTGTCAGGCCAAAGCACGAACAAAGGTAGAAAGTTCATCTCTATTGCCAAGGAAGGGAACAAACTCGCATCTGCAGAGATCAAATACCCCAGAATAGATCCCTCAACATTATTTGCATTTCTACAGACTTTATGAAAATTAGAAGCTGGGTGGACAGGGACACAAATGGGTGTCATCACCGAGGACTCCACTGCTGTGCATTCTGCATGGTGAGCACCAGGCTGCCAACCACATCACCCCTTGCACCACAGGATCATAAACACAACGGTGCAGTCTTTAGCGACAGCTTTAAGGAGCAGAAAAGACTCGAGAACCCGTGAAAACAGATTTCATTCACACCACTTTTATGGAACAATTTGGTTTCCTCAGCCAATTGTCCATGAACTCTCTGTAGGCAGGTGTAGCAGAGGGTAACTTTTACCCTGCGATATCAGAATTTCCATGGAAAGAGGTGCTGGGTTACGGTTCTTGTGATAGTGGTAAAGGGAGGGGGAATTGCGACCAAGGGCTGAGAAAACAGGAACCCTGAAAGGCTGTGGTGGCAAACACTGGTGACAAAAAAAGGACTGATCTCTGGCTCTGGTCATTTGTGATAGAAGGTGCGACTCCGTAAGGGTGGTCCTTTACAAAATGAAATTAAGTACCCTTATCTCCCTGGTCAACCAAATGAACAGGTTTCAGAGGGGTTGCAACATAGGGAAACAAGACCAGAAATCATTGCTTTGGTCGTCATTTTGATACAAACAACTTTCTAAGCATATTTGTTTATTTCTTCTCAAATAAATTTTCTCCCTGAGGTTTACAAGTTTGTTTCCCCCTCACAGCCTAAGCATTTATCCCACCATCAGAACTGTGTCTTCAAAAGCAGCAACAAACAGGTAAGATTTCGCCCTTCCCGACTGTCCTACTGACCTGAACTGTGCAAACTGCCTAAAGCTTTCCTTGAGGGCACGAATATAGAGAGAATTCACAGATATCATGAATTTTGTACTAGAGATCTGATGCTTGGAGAGGTCCACAGTTCTCCTCCCTGGGGGATAGGCTGCTTCATCTAAGACACTACAGTTTCATGTTTGCCTGCGTGCTATGAAGCTGGGCAAAAATACCCAGACAGATTAGGTTAAATGCTATGTTCTTCTCATGCCCCAGCTACAGATCTCAAAACTATGAAACACTGCTTGCCTTAGATCACACAGACAGCCAACTTGTACGAGAAACCTATGAATCCTCACTATCCCTGCTGACTGCCAGATTTACCCCTTCCACCTGCCCTGAAACATCAAATGCACCTCCCTTTGTGCCATCCTGAGCAACAGATAACTGCATCCACCTACAAATAATGGAAGAGGCCTAAAAAAGGGACTGAGCAGTGCTTCTCTAACGTGGCAGGATCAGCACTGTCCTTCACCTTAGCACTATCAAGGAGGTGGTTCCAGACAAGCTGCCGTGGCTCGGGACAATGACAGCATTTAGCTGAAGCAAGAAGCTGCACTGAGTGCTGCAGCTGGGAGACATCCTGGCTATGAGAGGTTTGCATTGTGGCTTTACCTCTCCTGCAACATGGATGCTCAAAGTCTCTTTCAGTGATTTGTTAATTGGGAGGAATTTTCACTTGTGGCAGTCCCAGTAAACCCTGAGCTGGATTCTCCTGAAGACAGAGCACTGCCAAGAGGCTGGTTTTGCCTTCAGGTTGCTCTCTCCCAGTGCTGCAGAGGGAAGGAGCCTTTCCCAGGACAGCAGGAAACTCGCGCAGAAAGATAACCACCTTTCCCTTGGCTCCCTTTCTGCTGCTGCCTAAGTGGCTGCGTTGTGCACAAGCAGAGAGATGCCATCCCCTGGCTTCTGCTGCTTGCTTCCTAATGAGGCAAATCGATTAATTATGTCCCTTCCCCATGGAGGAGAGGCCGGGACGTGCTGGGGCCGCCACTGGCTTCCCAATTCCAGGGACATGGGGCTGGTTCCTGCCCCAACCCTGCCGCCAGATCCCTCCTGGGGTCCCAAGCCTGTGGGGGGAAGCCAGGGCCATGTCCCCAAGAACTACAGAACGAGGAGCCCTAGGCTCATGCGACAGTTTTATCTTGTAAACCATTTACGTGCTGGCTGGGGAAGCATCCAGAGCCTCCTGCACCAGCACAGGGTTGGAACAAACCCCAGGCGACATGTCCCACGGCCCCTCAAGTGTCCCTGTGGATCTCAGTGGGGGGTCAGGACAGCGGGATTAATGCATTCCTATACGGAGTTATCTCCACGTGAAAGGGCAAAGCCTGCATCAGCGCGATGCCAGCAAACTCGTACTGGTGAGCTGGTCACAAGTGGTGGAGAGGAAGGATTGCTGGCAGCTGTCCAGCAGGAATGCGATTCCATGGATATTTCCGAATGCCTGGATGAGTTGTGGGGGGGTTTGTACCCCACTTGGAGATAGCCAGTGTGGACTAGTGACAGTGACAAGGTGTCTGGCCGAAAGGACAGTCGTTCCACTGCAGCAGGAGAGCACTTAGGTGTCAGTGTGAAGCTCAGGCTCTGCACACACTACCGTTTTTTCCTCTCTTCTGTCCTCAAAGCTGCCAGATGGGAAGGGACAGCTTAAACCGCTTCTGAGAGCTGCTGAATTTTAATCAGGTAGAGGAGGACAATGCATGGCAGGCAAACTGTTGCCATCCTTCTGCTCATTGAATAGTATACAGAAAGAAAAATGAGGATGCACCCACGCAGTGCACCTTTGTGGAGGACTGTATTATTACATTTGCACACGGCTCGTCCTCCTGTGTTAGGACGGGAGTATCCTGATGAGTTCGGTTCTTCTTTACAGTGTGAGTAGGAAAGAAATAAAACTATTGCACTAGCCGTAGCTTGCAGATGTAACCAGAACAATAAATGGCACCCCTAGTCTACGCACACACAACAGAGAAAGCCCCATTAAAAGAAGCCGTTACTTATTCTCTCTGTAGGGTCTGGTACTGGGCAGGCTTTTGGTTCTGCCCTCTCTTTTGCCAGCAGTGCGATGAATGGGACTCAGATCCCGGTGGAAATCCAGGATGATCCCACTAAACTCTATTCTGTATTAACACCTAGTGTTAACTACGCAACCAGAGCCACAGCCTGGCAGGTATCCTCTGTGAACCTGAGAGCCTCCCGAGCACGGGGAAGCCGAACCACGGAGCCGCATGTCCCGGAACCCCCTTCCCCACAGACAGCACCCGTGCGGCGGAGCATAACCGACTGCGCTGCGGGAGGACCCGGAGCGGCACGCACCCTGTCGAACTACAATTCCCAAGATGCATCACGAAACGAGAGCGGGGTACCCTTGCGCTGCATTGTGGTTGTGCGGTCGCGGTGCACCTTGGGATTTGTAGTTTGAGCCATGGCTGCCCGAGCTCAGCGGTCCCGTGGCCGATAACTGCACCTCCTGGGGAGGACTCGCCTCCCCTTGATGCAGCGCGCCAGGATTACGCAGAACTCAGCGCGCCGCAGGCGACCGTCGCAGTACCGGGGGCCGCAGCCGCAGCCGGGCCCCGGGCTCAGGCCGTGGGCCATGTCCGAGAGCGGCGGCGCCGGCGGGGCCGCCCCGGGCGGGGGAGGCGGCGGAGCGGGTGGCGGAGGGGGAGCGGGAGGCGCGGCCTCCGGCTCAGGGCCCGGCGCTACCGACCCGGCCTCGCTGCCGCCCGGCGACGCGCAGCTCATCGCCATCATCGTGGAGCAGCTCAAGAGCCGCGGCCTGTTCGACGGCTTCCGCAGGGACTGCCTGGCCGACGTGGACACGAAGGTACCGCGGCCGAACCGGGCGGGCCTGCCGGCCCCCGGGGAGCCCTGGGTGTCTCTTCCCATAGCCGGAGCTGCGGGCAGCACCCCTGGAACTCGGCTCCCGTTGGCCGAAGGAGCGCCCGCGTCCCTTCCCTTCCCCTTTGGCCACGGTGTCCCGCTCCCCAGGGTGGCGGGCAGAAGGTGCGGTGCGGTGGGGCTGCCCACCCGCGCTGCGGTCGGTGCCTATTAGGACTCTATGGAGCGGCTCCTGGCTTGAGGCGGTAGCAGCACCCCAGAGGAGAAACAGACCAGAGCATAGGTTCAGACTTCATTTTCTAGCGCAGTCCTCATTAGGAAAATGGTTTCCCATAAGAACACCGCTCCTCTTGAGCGTAATTCCCACGTTTCCAAACACATTTAACTTTTCTCTCGTGATGTTCTCAGACTGTTGTTTTAAGCTAATTTCTTCCTCAGTTGCAACGTGAACTCCTGAGCATTTGTTGGCGGTATTGAAGTTCATGACTGCCCTGTCAAAAGTGAACACGGGTGTTTTGCCTTCCAAAACCTTTACACTTCCAACAGGACGCCTGGGACCTGCAATTATCATTCTAGGCCTCCGCAGCAGCCATTGCAAAGCCATTCCTGAAGCTGTCAGATCACCTGCACAGAGCAGCCGTAACTGAGAGCAGCTTTGTCAGGATAGGTATACACTGCCCAGGAGAGATACTGCACTTCTGTTACCAACCGTTTCATTCATTATCCCATATGCATCTCAAATTCTGAAATACAAATGTTGCCACTTTATTGCCCTTTCCTGGCACAGCACTAGGTTCCTATGTATTTATATAGGTTTGTTAGTTCATTTCCTATTCACTGGAATTAAGTCTCCACTGATAGAACTCGCATAATTCTGATCACTTTTGTTAGTATCACAGAAACAAGTAATTAAGTTCTTTGTTAGTGACAGTATTACTCGGCCAGTTTCCTGTATTTCTGTGATTAAGCATTTCCAGACAACAAGAACTCTGCTGTAACAATTCCTGTCTGCATGGGCTGTTTGCATTTCACCAAGTAATACTGCAAGTAGACAAAATTTTCAAGGCAATCTACCCAGCTATTTGGATTATTATGGTAGCACACTGACCGTTCTTTGCAGTTACCAGTTGGGTTCTTAGGTAAAACAAGGTTACCTTTGTTCAGAACATGAAAGGATGGAGAATACAGACGGCAGAACAGTAGTGTACATGACAAAAGACGCATTATGAAGGACTCTGGAGGGAGATTCTTTTGAGATCATTTAGCTGTTTAACCGGCCTGTTTCTTATTTTTTTAGCCAGCCTATCAAAATTTGAGGCAGAAAGTAGACAACTTTGTATCTACCCACCTGGACAAACAGGAATGGAATCCAGCAATGAACAAAAACCAGTTACGAAATGGCCTAAGGCAGAGCGTGATTCAGTAAGTAAGCAACATTCTGTAAAATAATGATGCTATTTCATAAATAATGTCTAACTATCTTATATAAGTCAAATAAGAATGTACAGATTTAATTTTTTCACAGCAGTTTCTCTCCTGCTCTCACAAATTTCATTGTAATTGTGGGTGCAGTCTTAAGTCTCATCAAAATGCTTATAGTACTGCTTTACCCAAAGTTTCATGTTGATGAATTGAGTAGCATGGTGAAATACTTCTGTTAGCTATCTAGCTAAGTTATTACTGCAAATAGCCATCACTGTACCTGCTAGCAAAACTGTACTGACCTGAATGACCTTTATCTTCAGGAGAGAGCTGAGATCACTCAAGAAAAAATCCTAAAGGTGCCAAAGCTTGTTTAGGTAGACTCTGACCACTAGCAGGCAGTAATCGCATTGGGCTAGGCTGACTTCGTGCAGCAGAGGTAGCTTTTGGACAGCTATTCAAGATGTTACATTTCCAGCATTACAGGAAGCCAACTTAAACTATGCTGTTTAGAGGCTTAGGGTTATTATCTCTTGCTACTAATTCACTGCAAGCCTGAAGTAGGAGCCTTAGCTTGTTTAACTAAAAATCATAGATAAAAGATAAATAGTAAAAGATGTGGGTAGAGGGGCAGTAGGGAACTTGATAATGACATTTATGCTTATAAGGAAATGCTATTAGATTGTCTCACACACAGAAGAAACCGTATTTCAGAGTACTTGATGGAATCTGTAAATCACTATTAGTTTGTTTAATCTGTAATTAGAGAAGGGAGCATCCACTGGAAGTACAGAATTTCCTGTCTTGTCTTGGAGTCTTTGAAACGTGTTTATCACTAAATGCTTCCTCTTATTTCATGTTACACTACCGCTAAAATGAAGTGGACAACTGAAAAATATTAAATCAGGGAGCCTGTAATGAGAAGAATGTAGCATGCTCCCTTTAAGTAGGCTATAGGCAGACAGTATTAGGGAGTTTGGAGGGTCCCTATCACTCCGATAGTTGCACGACTGAGTGCTGAGGGTGTCCGGATGTGTATGTCCTTTGTTGTGTGCATATATATAGGTGTACTGTTACTTGGAGGTGACATGATGTGCCATGACCCTGTACCCACTCACTCACAGCATTCATGGCCTTATTAGTCTTGTGGCTCCTTTTCCAAGTGCCAGGCAACATCTCCATTTCCTGTCCCCTGCTCCCTTGCAGACATGACTTAAGCCTGCTGGGCAGCCTGTGCCCCACAATCCAAGAGTCTGACGCAGCCCCTGAAGTAATAAGTCACTTCAGTTACTAGTTTTCGGTTTCAGAAACTTTTCTGTGTGCTACATGTGCTTGTTTTTATAATTAATACCCATCTGTCTAGACTAACAGTTATAAGGAATGAGTGACAGCAGTGTTATTAGGGGGCAGGCCTTTTCTCCCTCCAGACAGCCAAAAAAAAAAGACTGTGCTTTCACCTGCCCTCCTCCTCAGAATAGCATGTTTCCCTTGTTTGTGCCAAAATATGTTTGTTTGCTTTCATGTTGACCTCATTTCTACACAAGCCCTATTAAAGTGGCTCTTGTCCAATGTGTCATCTAAGTACCTGGGAGACCAGATGTCAGTTGTTAATTCTGCAGGGAGAAGTCAGAGGGGGTTGGGTGGAAAATAGGTGCTTGAAACAGCCCCCTGTTAAGGATCTACTGAGTGGGCTGCAGTTCTCACCATGTTAATGCTAATTGCAGTTGACTGGAGGGCTCTGGAGAATTACTGGAGGAGTTTGGGGAGAAGTTTTTCAGAGCAGCTGAATGACTCCTTTGTCTTTACTCAAGGTCAGGAATGCTGGAAGCTGGAGTGGACAGAATTATTTCTCAGGTGGTGGATCCAAAACTAAACCACATCTTCAGGCCCCAAATAGAGAGGGCAATTCATGAATTTTTGGCTGCACAAAAGAAAGAGGAAAGTGTGCCAGCTCCTCCTCCAGAGCCTGAGAACAAGGATCCTCCTGCTCCATCTCAGGATGCCTCCTGAAGGTCTTGTATCCCTGCATTTACTACTCGTCTTTCATGTACCTCGTCTCTGTAGTTTGCAAAATGCAAGATAGAGAAGATGTCCTCCCTGTCAAACCAGGAAAAATACAACACTTTAATCATCAGCATGTTGTCAATGTCACAGTCATTCTGAGCTGCTTCCACTGAAGTGTCTGCTAAAAATAGATTAGGACTGAAGACATTGGTATGATGTAAAACAGCTATCAAGGAACACTAGACTCTTCCAGTGCCAGTTTTGGATCAGGCCAACAGGCCATTTATTCCAGTAAAAGCATATCCAGCACTAATTGACATGGAATTGGCTGGATAACTTTTAGAACAATATCAAATGGATTAAAAATATATATACTTTACTGAAATACAGCTGAAAGCAGAGGTGACGAGTTATTGTGCTTTCACATTGAAAGTTTTAGGTAGCTGTTCTTCAGAACATACACTGGAATGTTGAATTGTCAGTGACCAAAATGCTCATTGCTGGACTAAGAGTAATATCTCTGGAAGTGAATAACTGTTCATTCCAAGCTGACTGATTTAAATAGATCAACCTATGTCTTTCCAGATGCCTTTGTTGAAAAAAAGTTCATTGTGGCTTTTGTGATTAAAATAACTCAAGGGGCCTCAGGGGGCTATAATTGCTACTCTGTCTTAACACAAATGACTATGCACCCATTTCTGCTAAGGCCCTGTATCATAATGTTGATTTGAGGCCTACATTTGTATCACTGAGGAAGCGCTGTCTTGATGGAAAATTATGATCCACAGCTTTGCTGGAGAACTTAAAATCATGCTGCATGAAAGGAAGTTAATTGTGAATTGTTATCTGTGACTTGCAGCCTTAGTACCTTGAACCTTGTCTGTTTCAAGTAGTTTGAAGTCCATTATAACCTACAGCTAAGTGCAGCTGTTAATTAATATATTCTAATATATTCTCTATTCAAATGCGTTTACTTGTGAAGGTACCATCCTCTAAACTCTCTTTTTTTCTTGCAGTGAGTTCCTGTTACTAAGCTGCTGCCGTTGAAAAATGCATGTCCTGTTAGATTGGCAATGGATTACTTGTTCCATTTGGTGCAGGAATGCTGTCTGCCAAAGATGATTAACCTTTATCAGACCTGTGAGAAGGCACTGAAATCAGTGAAATTCAGGTGCACTTGGAGTTCTGCATGTGGAGGGACAGACAAAGCGTGAAGATACTTTTGTTATTAACTGCAGTACAGAGAGCAGCATGTATTCTTGTTAATCATGCCTTCAGGCAAGGGTGTGGGAAGAGAAAGGGAGTTGACTCCTGTCTGAAGAGGGTTGGGAAGTGGTTTGAGATGATACTAGATTTGGGACTGGGAAGAAAGATGTTTTGGGGTGGGTAGTCTTGGACACCAAGTAAGAGCTGTCAGATTTGCTTTGATATAAGCCAGGTAAGAAGAAGCATTGTACACCTCTGCTGCATAGTGCAGTATTGAGTAGTAGGTGCCAAGTTAGGTGCAACTCATTGCACTGCCTGCTTTAGGAAAGACATTTCCTGTTTGAAACTGGAAAGAACACTTCAGGATCAATTATGTAAATAATTTCTGTTGCATTGCAGGGAAATGTTTACAGTTGGCTATGACTATAGCTGATTTAATTCTTATTTCCCAGGTAACTGGGGGGAGCAAAGGGCACCAGGGTAGGTGATCGGTTTGAAACTTCTCTTTCAACTTGAAAGACTTTTCTTTCCTGTGAAATTTCTCAGGTGCCTAGTGGAAACTGTCCTATGCTTTCAGCTTGAATGCATGCAGTGTCCTCTGGATGACAGTCAAATAGAGAATGTGATCGAGTATTCTGCCAGCAAATGTCCATACCTTTTGCAATAAAAGACTTCAAAACCCATCTCTGACTCCTAGCTTTTCCAGAGTGGTTTTTGCTTTTGGTTTTGGTTTTTATTCTCAAGGAAAAACTAAAGAAATCCAGGAGTGCTGATTGCTGGAACCCTAATGGAAATGTGGCCTTACACAGCTCACAGATGAATCCACATCTAACAACATGGGGTTATTAGAAGTTATTATGAAA
>JBCJKH010046135.1:0-17904 GCA_039877255.1 Loriculus beryllinus | reverse complement strand
AAATAAAAAGTATCAAAGAAATGAACTGACCTTATCTCACATCATTAACGATCTATAAATCTTGAGTAAGTTCAGTCTTGTGGTGAAAGCATGTTCAGCCTTGTGAAAACAATACACTTCTGGCAATAGGCTAGAGCTATTCCTTTTCTTTTTTCTGTTCAGACAGCAGTCTTAGAAGAAACTAATACCTACTTCTGTCATTGAATAACAGCAGTGTCTGAATCCTTGCTATTGATTGGTTTACATACCTTAGCTGTGGCCTTACCTATAGACCTTGTATGCAAACAGATGCAATTCCTGCTATACTCTGCTTCCTTTCAAACCATGTAATTTGTAGGGAAGATTGATGCTGTGGTTTAATTCAGTAGCTAACTTATTTTGCTTAGTACCTCGTCTCAACACAGTTACATGCAGAAATGGAGATGAGAATACCTGGTACTAAAAACCCTTCACAAGAGACCTCTGAGAACTTCCCTGCAGTAAGACTGTACTCTGCACAGTGCTGTGTAGTCCTGGTGACACATGATTTTTCCATCAATATTTTTATCCTATTCCCGTCAAAATAGGAACTTAGATGCCTGTACTTTTCAGTAATGTACTGGCTATAACCTTCCTGATATAGTTTGAAAAACTCTGTATTAGGGTAATCTAGTTGTGTGGCTTGACTCTTTTTTCATAGTCTGTGTTCCTGCTATAAAACAGGATGAGGGGTATGTGAGGAAAAGGCTCTCAACTGCATGTTGATTTGGTGGTTAAAGACTGCTCTCCAAATCAGTAGTAGGTATTTTCCCTTAGAGCCTTAAGGGCAGCTCTTGGCAGGAAAAGATCTGTCTTTTACCTCCTGGTAGCTTGTCTCAACCACTGTTTTGAAACTGAGCCATTTATGCAGTAGGGAAAAAAGAAGTTCCAAGAGTCTAGAAAGAGCAAGTGAAAAGGGTTCCGAGAACAAATTCTGCATTAGAGCAGCAGTACTTGGGGAGCAGGGGCACCAGTTTTAAAAAGTAGTGAGCAGGGCTTGATTTACTGCAGTGAAGAGGGCATCTGAACCTGCGTTTCCTGCCTCTGAGAACTGCCTTAATAGATGAGTGAAGGAGAAAAGATTCAGTCACTGTAGTTAAGAGGTTTTTCTGTTGTTCTCTGTCTGAATGTGAGGCTGTGTTAAACTCTGAACTCTAATGCTGTGTCACTGCTGTGTGTGTGTAGGGCTGTGCCTTTGTTGGTATCAGCCTATGCACAGTGCATGACTGCAGTGACTAGGGAACTTTCAGATCAAAACTGAGGCACCTAATGATACTAGACAGCCAATCCACATTTGGGATCATAGTCTTTGATGTTTGGGCTCTGAAGTTCTTGGTTTGGGTCAGAGCCTTGGAAGTAACAAGCTTTGGGAGCATGCCTTACATCTGATGGGATAGTGAAAAAAGCCACAAAGTCCTTATCATGATGAGAAAACAGTAGGTAGTGCCCTTTGATTATATACAAATGTTCCTGGCAACTGATAGAAACAGGATTCCAGCCTTGAATGCTACTAGAGACATCTTTATACCAGAACAAAAGAACAAGTTTGTACCTACTGTAGAATGCAAATTGTTCTTGGACTAAAGTTAGCATATCAGTCAGTTTACATCCCTACACTGGATATGGTAAATAGAGTATGAAGAGCCTTGTGAGGCAGACAGGTCTAAGACAATTGAGTAGTTCAAGAAGCAATTAGTTGCCTTTGTGGAGCTTAAGGGGCAGGGCAGTATATTAGGAGAGTGAGCCTCAGTGGATCAAATGGGCCTTCCCTTTGATCTCGAGTCCTTCTCACATTGAAATTGGCTGTTCCTGTTTCCTGGACAGTCATTTAGTACCTTGAATTTGCTCTCTCAGATGAATTCAGGTTCATGCTTTTTATAAGTTTCAAGAGACTCCAGCATTTCTCCATCAGATACAGTATTAATGTGAAGGAGCTGTAAAGATTCTCTGCCTCCTTGGATTTGCCTGTCCCAATCCTGTGCATTTGCTTCTGCCCAGTCACAAGAACTGCAGTTTAAAGAAAACATGCAGGAATTTCGAGTTGCATTCTTGGAAAACCAGCCTTGCATGAGCATGAACATGAACGTGAGCCAAAGCGTGGCTGTTCTGCCCTATCAAATGCCAGAGTCCAGACCCTCAGGAGGCAGCCTAGCTCAGTAGATAGATACTAGACAAGGAACTAGGAGGTACAAGTTCTCTGCAGAGTCCTCCTGGTCCACAGCCACATCTGTGGCTGTTGTTTTACCTGTTTGCTTGTCTGTAAAAGGAAGCCAACTTTACCCTCCTGTGTAAATTCTGAAGTGGGAAGGGAGTAAGATGCTGTATTTAGGTTCAATATTATGAAAACAGAATGAAAGGAATGCACATGTCAATATAGATACTCAGACCAGTAAGGTGCGATTTACCATACAAGTTTTAAGGATTAGATACTATAGCTGAAGTCCCACAGGATAATCTTGAAACTCACATCTTACCGGCCAGATTAGCACTTTTAATTATGCCATTTAGTGTTTGATTGACTCCAGAACTGGAAGCAGACTGACTGAATCCAGTTTTGTCACTAGCCCTATGAAGAGGGAAAAATGCCCATCCAAAACCACAAACATACCTAGAAGGATTGCGTTGCCATGTCAATCATCCTGGCACTTATCAATCACAACCAAGGGGCATATAAGGTAATGCATCAAGTTCTAGCTGTTGCTTGGCTATAAAAGGAATTATCCCACATTCCATATGATTAAAATACAGTAAAGCAAAAAAAACCCACCCTGGTCTTAAGTTGGAGGGAAGAATAAGAGCAGGGTACCTCTACAGCTATCTAGCAATTCTGTGACAACTCCAGAGATGCTTTTTCCAGTTTTACCTGAAACAGATTAGCAACAGAGCAATTCAAGCCCAACCAGTTCCCTGTCCTCATCAGCTATTTAAGTGAGTAGTATCTAGTCCATTGGTAAGTCAGACACTGGCTCAAGCAGACTTCACTAAAAGAAGTAGAATCAGAATTGCCATTATATATTTAGCTTCGGTCTAAACCAGCCCATATTTTCCAGCAACAGTTCTGATGTTTATAACTACATCCCATCTTAAAAGTAGCATGATGTCTCCTCCTGGTAGAGCTGAACCCAGCCCAAGTCTCCAGATCCATCCCTGAATAACCACAAGCAGGTTTGTTAGATCGGACCTCTGTAACTAAACACCTAAATTCAAGTGTATCTGGTGAAGGAGGACAGCCAAATGAGAAAGAGTAACATTAGATCACTCATCTTTGCTGCCTTCACTCAGTGGTACGTAGGTCTTACTCATCCCTCAAGTACTGCCACATCATGGAAATGCAGTTCCAAGTTCAAAATTTATTACAGAATTTGGAACCTGACCAGTTTTGAATCTTGACACCAGATGAATGAGTGACACATTCCCAGATTCCCAGCCTTCAGGTCAGGCAACAAAACCCCTCTCCAGGAAAGGGCAATAATCCTGACCAATTGAAGGCAAGTCCAAACCACAACTCTGAATCTTTGGCATGGAGAAGTATCAAACTTGGCCCCTGTCAGGGTAGCGGGTCAAAACAACCCCTGCCCCAGATACTAAGCTAGTCATTGCCGAAGTAGTCTGAACCTATGCTGGAAACAACATAGGGGCCTTGAACCCAAACCACATCCAGCTCAACTTCCTCTCCTGGTTTTAGGACAAGCATGACTGGTTTTAATGAGGCACAGCCAATATGCCAGGAAGAGAGGGCTCTGAATATATCATTTTGATCTTGGCCAAAGGAAGAGGCACGAGGAGGGTTAGAAACCGTACTCGGAATATTTAATGGACCATTTTACTCTCTTTTCACCACATTAGTAGGAAGAGAAAGAGCAGCACCCACAGTCTCAAGGCTGCTCATATGCCACCTGCTTCAAGAGCACCACTACTCTGGGACCTTGGGCATCAGTGGTTACCAGCCAAGTTTTCTAACAACGCCTTCTTTTTCAACATACAAGGTATAGGTGCAATCTCTGCTGAGCAGAATCCTGTTCTCCAGCTTTTTGCTAACTGGAGACCAGTCCAAACTCAGAAGGGACTGGAGCAGTTTAACTCTTTCACAGATATTTTCCTGTTTATATTGTAGTGAAAAATATATTTTATCAGGTTTCTTAAAGAGAGGTCAGCTTAACTCCTTGGGAGAAGGTAGGGTTCCCCACGTCCACACCACCAAAGCTCACAAGCACGGGTACTCCCTGCTCTCTTTCCTCCCTACCAAAAAGCTTCTGTAGCGTAGCCATTCTGAATCTGGCCATAAGAGGGAGATAAACCATTACTTCATTTCTCAGTCTTGATGCCTTCTTACAAAACCTGAGCAGATACAGGACTCCAAAGCCTTTGCTGACTCTAGAGTGAATCAACTCTGCAAGGTGGGGAGGCAGCTCTCACAAAGCGTTTCCATGAACTCTGACTGTACTTGTCTAAAGCAAATCACACAACAGGTATTGTAACTTCTCAAGTGGTTTAGTAGTCAGAAACAAATATCAGTTGGGATTAGGGAGAGCCTGGCGAGAAAAGTGAACAGCCCAAGCGATCATGGATGAGAACACAGACTTAGGATGTGAAATTGTAAATTCTGCCCTGCCCAAATCAGTAATTCGTTGTTCTGGTCCAGCGTGAACAAGGTTGAGGCTATAACAGTAGTAGCAGTGCCTGAGGGTGCAGATGGTAGTGCCACGAGATGGTATCAGAATCATAGCTTCAGCTCTTGCATTTTTGTGATTCAAGTGCTGAGCCTACATCAGTGCCAAGTCAGCCTCGGCAACATGACTGGGCAGTAACCAGCCCAGCAGTAACTGCCCTTGTCTAGACGCCGTCAGAAGCCACGGCACAGAGAAATGCGCTCCCTCAGCCATCAGGCTGGGAGCTGCCTCCACCAGAAATTCCCTCCAGCACTGGACCAAGCCCAGGGAAAGGCACCACAGCAAAATGCAACAAGTCGAACCCGCTCGTACCCAGTAAATGAGTGCGAGGACCTCACGTTTCACTGACTGTATTGTGCTGACTCTCATCCGAGGAA
Source organism: Loriculus beryllinus (assembly GCA_039877255.1). Taxonomy (NCBI): domain Eukaryota; kingdom Metazoa; phylum Chordata; class Aves; order Psittaciformes; family Psittacidae; genus Loriculus; species Loriculus beryllinus. The sequence continues at coordinate 12,839 of JBCJKH010046135.1, read as the reverse complement.
ATCAGTGCCTTGTGCACTGATAACAGAGACCTATTCACTCAGAAAAGAAAATCCTCAAACCAGGTCTTGGCCCTACAAAGAATTCACATAAGGACTGATGGCTGCAGTTCACTTTGCAGAGTTAGCACCTTTGGGAAGTCCAAACAACTTCATACAGCAAATGCATTCATTTTGGAAGGGATTTGTAACAGAAGCAGAAAGCCATGCTATCTGTGAGTTTCATATTCCATTGCAACTCTGCAAAAGGGAGATAAAACAATCCTGCTCCAGAGAACACTCATAAAATTTCCCATTTTCAACAAGGGGGCAGCACAACTGCAGCAAAAAAAGAAAACCTGGCCATAACTCTTCCTCCACAGCACTCCCTGTGAGACACCAATACATTAATCACCCCCTTCCATACCCTCATGTAACAGCATTCACCTCCACCAGCTCCTCCTGCTAAGACCTACTCCTCCAGGCAGTTATCTTCAACTTCTACCATCAAAACACAGCTAAACAGGGACTGCTTCAGCCAAGAAAGCCAGGCTCAGAGGTCACCAACACCAGCCTGAGCTGCACACCTTCCATTCAATGGCTTCTCCAGCTAGCAAAAACCATGTTGCAAAGGCAAGACTTTGCAAAAAGCACCCTACCAACATAAGGAACCCAAATAAAGTCCAATTCAACCCTACCTTGCTCTGGAGAACCATCTGCTTCACTCCCCAGACGTTAATACCCACTATGCTCCTCATCTGTCTGTTGCAGGGATCCTGCTAAGCAATTGATCTCACCTTCACCCAGGGCACACCTGAGACATTATCTTCCCTTCCCACCCCACCCCAAACACCTCCCGGAGTAAAAGCCACACTGCTTCACCTGCAAAAAGGGCAACCAGCTATCCCAACCCTGCCTCAATTTCCACTTCGTTCGGGGGAGTCTGGACTTCACCACAATCTGCTGCAAAAGCCCATCTTTCCTAAAATGGCATGGAAAAGTGGAATTTTGCACCAGCTGGCTGCACGGGTTATACCTGATGGTTCCATGTTGCCACTGGCTTGGGCACACAGAATTGACAGGTCCCCAAGGCTGATACTGCTCCCCAAAATATCCCACCCCTTTCCTCCAGGGATGTCATGGAGGTACAACTATTGGGGATGTCCAGCAGCCACCCTCAATGGTTATTATGGGAGCAGATTTCTTTTCCCTTTTTAAACAGGGCCAAGCCCAGCATTGTTTCTCTGGGGTACTGGGAGAGTACCAGTGGGGACATTGCTCCATCTTTAAGGGCTTTACATCCGCTTTCCCAGCTGCCACCAGAGAGCCACAGGGGTTCAGCAGACACCCACTCCAGCATGCCCAAGGCTGGGGGGGGGGGGGGTGGTGGTGTGTGCTGAGGCAGCAGTGTGCCTTATTCCACTGTTATTTAACCCATCTGCCACCCCCCAAGCTGCCACTGCTGACATGCATGGCCGGGGGTACTGCGGCTGTCGGGTGGGATTTGGCAGCCACAGGATTTACGTGCTGGCCCTTGGGTGGTGGGTTTGCAAAGCTTCCCCTTTGCAGGCTGCTCTCTGCAAAGGGCAGGGCAAACCAGGTGAGAAAGAGTTTTAGGGGAAATACATGATGGTTTTGGGGAGGTTTGTTGTATTGGAAGAACATAAAATCACTGTTTTTCAAATCAAAACCAAACTCCATCCCCAAGATGCTGCTATTTTGTCATTTGGCACCATTCTCTCACCAAAGGGCTGAAACAGGGTTGATTGCCTCAGGGCACAGCTATCCCAAAAGCTGCAGTGCTTTTGGGGTGAGAAGTAAAACATTTGCAGTAAGAGACTTGCTGACTCTCAAATCAAACTTTCTCACAAGTCATGTGTTTTGGCAAGCCAGTCTCCTCTGCAGAACAAAGTGGAGGCTTGGTGGGCAAAGCTCACCGTGGTCCCCTTTGGTCAAGCCAGTTTTTAGTAGGTTTTGTTTCAATGCAGGCTTTACTGTCAGGGTTTCACAGAACCACTGGGGCTGGCATGCAGACCCTGGGGGGATTACACATCCCTACCAAAGCCTCACTGCCCCGCAGAGCTGCCTGAAGTAAGCTGCATGAAAACTGAGGAGGGAAGTGAATGGGGTTCTGCCACGTGGTGGAAGAACCCTCTCCATGCCATGGTATCCTCAGGGACAAGGACTGTCAAGTCTGCACCACTACAGAGCGCACATGGAAGCCTGTATGAAGACCCTGAAAGCGCCTGTATAAAGAGGCAACAGATTTCTTGGCCAATACTGCAGACACAAGAAATTCAGAGAAGCATGCATTTGAGTATGTTTTTAATTAAGTATTGGGTCCCTCTGCAGACTATCAGTCCCTAGTGAGCAGCCATTTGAGACAAGTTCTCACTTATCTCAAAGTCAGGGAAATCTTCCAACCTCATAATAAAGAAATGTGGCCCTGTAGCATTTCCTGAGCCAGATTATTCTAAGTCTAAGGAAAAATCTGGGGTTTTGCTTTGATTATCAGTCATCTCACCATTAGAAGCATTTGTGAGGTGATTAGCTGCCTTAATCATTAGTCTTAACCAGGACAGATAAAAACCTGCCAGTCTGTTCCTCTCAAGCTCAGCTCCTTCTTGTTATGCCTAGAAGAAAAACCTGTTCCAGCCAGAAGAACAGCTTTACTCTGGAGACTTGAGGCTCTCGAAGAGAGCAGCTCTGAGAAGCAGTAGGACAGATGACAGAGCTGCCTCCATGGCTTTGAATCTAGCTGTGATGAATAATTTGTATTTTTTGCAGATGTAATATGTATGTCACCCCTTACCTCTGCAAGAGCTTTCTACTTACTGCAGAGAGTGAAATCAAAAGCATACTAATGAAACTGGGCTGAAGTGAAGGCAGAGCTCAGATAGCAGCCTGCAGGACACTGAGTCACTGGGAGTTACTGGAAAGTGATCAATGGAGACTATTCCCAGCCAAACCAGCAGTTCAGACTTCTGCAAGCATTAACCCAGGGCAGTTGCAATGTGAAAGCCCATCCAAGAGAAATAAAGGCATGGAAATAATGTTCTTGGGGATGGGAAAAGGGATCCAAAAGAAACAAGTTTACAAGATACTGGCTCATAATAGTAATTAAATCACTCTCACTGAAAAGCGGCTAAGTGGTACATAGCAAGGAATTGCTCAAAATCCCAGGACTTTAATCAGAAATAATTGGAGAGGCTTTTACCAGTTTCATTGGAGGGAATTGAGCCTGAATAGGCACAGAGACCCCTAAACAAGGTTCTTGAGAAAAAAGGCTGAGGAATATGGGGAGGAGGAGACTGAAAATGGGAAGACTGAAATTGCCTGTGCTGCAGCAGCACCTTGCCTGTGACCATTCTGTTCACATCCTGCACTTTCCACCAGCATTCATCTCACTCTGCAAAATAACACATATTAATACTGCTGACACTGTATCATCCTGAAGATCTGACTTTCATTTCTACAAAAGTCAGAGGCAAGCTAAGTGGCAATGAAGTCTCAGAAGGTCTCAAAAGTTCTAGAAATTCTGAGTGTTTTATTAGCTGAAGTAGCAATTCTGCAGTAAAAATAGCTTTGGGTTTTGCTGTTCAATCTTACTTTTCCACATTACTTCGAGCTTTCAAGATGTTAAAGAGTTCAGCCTGCAATGCGCTTCAGGCTGCAGGCAGGGAATAAGTTTGTAAAACACTGTCAGTTCTGCAGAATATGGGAGTCCTTCCCATCAGCCACACTCCCTTACTTCTAGAAAAAGATGGTAATAAGCATAATAGAAGAAAATCTAACTAATGGGACTTTAAACAATCAGAAAGCAAATTATGACAGCAATTATGACAGCTCAGTACTTGGCAACACCTTCACCTTTCCCAGATGTCAGAGGATAAGCTATTTTTACTGAAAAAAAAAAAATGATAGAAATGGGGCTTATTTGGACATCTGCAGCAGAAATTGATATACAGTGATTTGAGCTTTGAAAATGGGGTTTGGAGGAAACATTAGGCTTTGTTTTACTGGAAAAGGAGACCACTCCACATTCTTGGTGCAAGATCAGTCTCTTCACTGGAATGCCTGTAGGTCCTATTCAAATATGTGCAATATTGGCTTTTTTCACTCTTTGGACCTAGCCATTTAACAGGCTTTAATTTTATTGTGGCATTGGGCAAGATGAGGGTGGCACTTCCTCCTTTGGGCACTTCAGTGCTCCCATTTTTTTCAAGCTTTTTTCCTTGTTCTGTACAAACTATTCCCCAAACCACAACATTGCTTCCCTGTTTCCCTTCCATCCCAGCCGAGCCACATTTTCATCTGCCACCATTGTTCTTCCACTGGCAGTTGGTGACCACCAGCGCTAACCTAAGTCCAGACAGGTTTATTCATCCATCATTCCTGCCCGAGCCCTGTGCTCAGCCAGGGCTCAAACCTCTGTTCTCCCTGAGCATCTGCTGAATGTACTGAGTCTGTTAGGGCAGGAGCACATCAGCTCCATGTGGCAGAAGCACTTGATCCATTGTAATATTGAATTTCATCAGGCAGCCTTCAGTTATGTGACCCAGAATATTTGACCTGATGTCAAAGGGGCCTTGGGCTATTGAGATATTTCCCTGGGACACTCTGCCCTCTTTCTACCAATGGAATCTGATCCAGCAACAGGAAAGAGGGAGAATTTTCAGCTGTCCCTATGAAACAGTCTGTGCTACATGTGCCTAATGTAAGGTGCTCCTTATCCATTCGCTTTCTCCTCTTTTCTTCTCTAGGTACTAATCCTGCACTAATTTCTACTAATAGCCACGTAAGATACTGTGATAAATTTAGTTCTTGCAAGCACAATGTACTTTTCCTTTCTCATAGCATCTTTTACAACTAACACCCCACATGGGCTCCAGACTTGCAAGGTGCCAAACAGCTGATAACCCTGTTCACTGAAATCAAGGCTGGCTGAAGACATGCAGTATTCTGCAAAATCAGACTGCATTTGTGGAATTTGCTTCATCCTTCCCTGAAATCCAGACACCACTGGGACGAGAGAAGGGCAGGCATAAAACACAAATAAACCATAACAATTTAGGACAGAGTGTGAACAAGAACTGGAATTAAGCACGGAATTAAAAGAACATGGAATTAAAAGGGAAAAAAAAATAATTAAAAAAACCCCAACCCAGCAATAGCCCAATACACACAAAATGTGGGGTCTTCCTTGGTTTATAATGTTGGTACCACAGTTGCACATCCCATTGGAAAAGCAGGGTCTTCCACAGTAAACCATGGACAGTGTTAGCTCACAGACCTCACTAGCTAGCCCTGAGATTTTCTAATTTGGGCAACGGATGGCTGGCAACCTCTCCAGCCATTTACTGCCACCACCCAGTGACATCGCTTCCTACAGCAGCAAGTTTTCCATGGAAGACTCCTCCTGTGTAAGCACTGCTATGCCTGTGCCCCTTTAATATCCACTTCAGTGCGCTGCAAAGAACTACCTGTGAAACAGGGACATTATTCCTGGTATCAAACTCACGGCAGTCAGGAATTGATCCCCCCCCACTCCCCTATCTGTTATCCTCGTGTTTTCTAATCCTGCTGACTGCAAAAGGCCAAGTACAGAGCTCCACCAGCTTTAGGAGAGGCAACAAAATTTTTGTGTAGGAAAAAGCCTTTCAAGTTTATTTTCCTGCCATGTACTGTTTTCAAGCAGGGGGTTATTTTTAATGACCAAAGGGTCTTGAAAATAAAGAAAGATATTTGGGGGCATAGAGTTATTACTGCTGTTATCAGCATAAAAAAAAGGACTAGTCTTTTCAGGCTCCAGCAACTCAGAGGTGATAAACTCCCTCAGAGTTTCTGCAGATGCCAAAATAAGCTTTTGCATGAAGCCACCCTTGAATGGCATTTTGCCCCTAAATGACCCATGTTTCACAGACATCTGGTCTACCTTCTCAGACTTCACTGTGGAGGGGCACAGCTTGGTCAAAGTGGTTGTTACTAGACTGTAGATATAGATGATCCCAACATACTGCCTATGGAGTAGTGGGTTTTTTTTCCCCTTGCAATGGTGTGGATGAGAGTGTCAGATAGCAATTGTTTGATCTAGCTCATTTGTCCACATGGCACCTAGAATCTGTGCTTCATTAGGCTAGAAGTGTAAAAAAGTAAAACATCCTCAACACCAAGGATGGAGCCAGGATCTCTGTTCTGATCCCAGCTCCAGCTGGGATGTCATGCTTGACTCGGGGTAACACCTCTCTGCACCCATTACCCCAATTTATAAAACAGGAAAAGCAGCAACAACCTGCCCCCCAAATTGGCTTTGTGAGAATTAAGGTTCGAAGAATGTTCTGAAGATTAAATCCAGCCCCACACACACCCAAAAACCATCATAGTTGCTTAAAACTGAACGGCACAATAGAGATAAGTACAGCAGCAGAGTCATTTGGAAAGTCCAGACAATGAGCACATCAATCATGGCTGCTTCCTAAGACAGACATCCAAATAAATGCTAATGAAGTCATTTTTACAACACCCCAAACCAATGGAAGCTGCAGTACTTGAAAGCAATAACAGCCACAAGAACAGACTGTCCGTTAAAAAACAAAATAGAACATTGAAAAGCCAAAAAAAAGAAAGCTACAATTTGTGCATTTGAGAGCTCTGAGAAACATTGTACCTTTGAGACAAGCTTTTGTTCAAGTAAAGGCTTTTTCCTTTCAGCCCTCCCTTACTTTACAGCCTGCTTTATCATTCATGCTTTTCGCTTGCCATGTACCCAGATGCCACAAGAATGGGCAGACTGTGGGCCTAACTGAAGTCTACTGACATCAAAAGGCTCCTATTGACTTTAACGGACATTTAACTAACCCTCTATAAATCACTGAAAGTCAGTGATTAAACAGACAACCTCTCCTGAATAGTGGAGAGACTAACATAACGCCCCTGAAATTTAGTTCCTTATACTAATTCCAACCCTGCATGCCTGAGGGCAAGCCTACATCTGTTTTTTCTCATAATCTCAATGCTAAGAGTATTTCAAAGAGAAGAAACACTTTCTCCCCAAGCCAGGGGAGAACTTCTGTAATTGTGCCCGTTTGTGGAGTTATATCAACTTTGCTATATTTTCTGAGAGTCAAGAGCACCCCACAGCAGTGCCAACCAGCTGATCCCCAGATACTGATGTTAGACCACATTCTGCGCAAGAGAGGGTATCTGGAAGCTGATGGGTGACTTTAGGCAGTGCATTTAAGGTCCATGACACACTGTCTGAATCCTGAAACTACTTCGTTAACACTAGTAACTAATTGACCAGCTAGGTCTCTGAAGTTGCTTGCAGAGCCTTTCCAGCATGCCGTTTGCTCATGCACTCAAACACTTCCATGGAAACTTTTAGTGGCTGCATAAAGAGCAGCACTGACGGACGCCTCATCTCCATGGGGTTGAAATGTGACTAAAGTTGTGTCTTGTGATGCACATTGAGTGCATGTTTCACCATGTCATTTGCCTGAGGAGCCACTGCTCTCCTGAAGTCACCCCGTGAGCAGGCTGGGACAACCATCTTTCACTCATCTGTTAACACCTCCCAGCCAGTCACCAGTTCATTCTGCATAAAGCAGCACTGGGCTGACAGGTTTGATGATCTGCAGATGATGTTCAGCCTTGACTCATAAGGCAGCTATCTCCAGGAAATTTTATGTCACTGAAAAGGCAAAATGCTCAGCTCACTAATGGGACACATAACTGCTTCTGACCCCAGGCTATTCCCAAGTTATCATTTTTTATATATACTTGCAGCTAAAGCATTTTTAAACAAAGTGAAAAACAAGCAAATGCTGAAAAATATATAATATCTCAAAGGTCTTTTTTGAAGGAAAAAAAGTCCCTAAAATAGCTTCATCAAAAAAAGTAAGGAACAAAGCTACTAACCCATGTTACAGCAGCTGTAGATTGAGGCTGATGTACCTGTCTCTCAGCATTTCCCCACTGCCGCATCACTCCCTTGAGTCTGCTGGCAACTGTAAAGAACTAAGAGGAGCCCCAGAGTATATACGGGATCACATCAAATGCCAGGTCAGCCCTGGGAATTAGGTGGCTCCAATCCCCATTATTTTGCAAGCTCTGCAACATACTAGACCTCCAGTCTGACTGCACTTGTCAGCACTAACATCCCTTCAGATGAATGACAATAATACCTAGGGCTTGCACTACTCAAACTTCCCAAACACACTTGGTTTGCAAAGAGTAAAAGGGAAAAGCCAGGCTATAGCATCAGAGCTGCACTTGGATAAATCAGTGAAGTTCCCTACAAGGAAGAAAAGCCAAAGCCTGGTGGAGACTCGGTGAGGTCCAGGACTCATCATCCAGAGTAAGTTTTCTTTTCTGAAAGCATTTCTGCCAGCTATTAGATTTTGCGGAATATCCCACATATGTTTTCCTACTTTTGTCCAAGACTTAAAATTTTGGCCTTAGCTTTGAAACATATTATTAGCCCAGCCATAATCTTCTATGAGATCTAACACATACACCACACTTAGCATTTGCCTAAGCAAAAGACACATCCTAAAAGCAGCACCAGCTCTATACAAGAACAACTTTTATACCTTGGTCAGGCCAGTTCTTGGCCCTATAGCTCTGAAGACCCCAGTCTATGCCTCAGAGCATCTTTGGTCTTCTCTTTGTTGACAATTCCTGAGTTTCACCACTGGCAGTGGATGCTCCTGTGCCATGAGCTGGTTTCCTTCTCAACCGTGTTGCCTGACGCTCTCAAGGTCCCTTCCTGCCCTTCCTCTGTACTGCTCTACATCTGAGCAACCCAAAACTCATCCCCTTTGCCAGCACAGCCATACCTCTAGATGGCTGTCTAGCATGGCATGCAGCAGCCAGAGCCAGCCCAGACACTGTGACGGGGATGTAAGAGATTAGGCCAGTATCAGATTTCGGTCTTCCAGACATTCATATGAAGCAGCTTCTTCTGCTTTAACTACTTTCCTTTCAAATTTGTCAGCCAAGGGCTGCATCCAGACTGTGACCAATACTCTGCTGCACACGTTGAATGCAGTGGCTTAGAAAGAAGCTGCAGTCACAGCTGAGGTTCATGGACAGAGCTGCACAGCTATGTTTTCTGTGTCATCCACAAGTGCAGCCTGCAGCTAGTTTTCTTTCGGGCAAGACTTCATGCCTGTGTCTTCAGCCAGAAGGATGTAGAACAAAGTCACACTGTCATTCCTAGTCCTCTTCATGTTTTCTAAATAGTCCTAACTACCAGAGCCATGAGTTTTCAAGTTAGGAGATAGCAAACAAAACCAGGTCTAATGTTTTAGAACAAACACATGAAGGAAACTGGCCTCCCAACTCGAATCCAACGAATTCCTGTGTTTTCTGAAGCTGCTAAAACAAAACAAACAAACAAAAAAACCCCAAAACATCTTTTGTTTTTCTCCATGAAAATTTCCTAACAAAACAAATATTTTCCAGTCGTATTCATATTTTCATTTGACAACTTTTATAAAAAGCAACATTTGGGGGAGTGAAAAAAATGTTCTTATAAAATTACCTTTTTCCTTTTTTTGTCTAAAAGCCATTTTCCTTATTATAAAAAAGCCAACAAAAGATTCCTTTAGTAAGTGAGATGCCACCTTTATCAAAGAGGGACAGTAGCCTGGCAAACGGCATGAGCAGATCTGTGTCTGAAGCAGAATTGGTGGGCTTCAAGACAATTGATACTGTGAAAGCATCCTGCCTGGGGGAGGATCCCAGCATCTCCTTGAGCTTTCAACCAGCGAGGTGACCCTCTCCACAGGCAGTGAGACCTAGTATGGATGTGTCACCTATAGGGACCCTGAGCTCCACCCTCCACCAGCATGAAAATCTTTCAGGTCAATCCTGACATCTTTGCCCAGGTGTGACTAATGGCAGGAGGCTCTGCTCACATCGGAAGGCAAGACCACAAGTTTGTCAGCCACTACCATTGACTTAGTACCTATTTCATCTGCCATCCTTTTTATGCTGAAGAAAGCCACCACACCAGAAAAGACTTTTGCACAATGAGGCTGAATTCCTCTCTCAGCTGTACATAAGTAAGTATAAGTAACTTTATCACTTTAGGATACACTTTAGTTATGAGTGTAAGTAACTTTATCACTTAAGGATTCAGGTGATAAAACTAGGAGGAAAAACTTGATTCAGGTGTTGTCTATGTGATAGCATCCAAACCTTTCCCATGCTTGCCCAAGCAATGCTATTTGTTTTGCTGTGTAATCAAGGCAAATAATATGCAAATGTACAGCAGTGAGTCCTCTCTGGAGGGTATTTCTAAAAGCTCAGCTATCTTTAACATCATCATGGTTAGGATTTTGGAATAGCAAATCTCCTGATGACTATCTACAGCAGCATCCTGTGCTCCACATGGATGCTGCTTCTGCTGCTCCCATCTACTGTTAGTGAGTCCCACAGAGCACGGCTGGCTTCACTTCTTTCCTTCCAAGGCTGCTACACTGTAGTCTTCAGCAAACACAATACAAACAACTTCTCTTGCAACTTTTCTTGATATTTTTCACAATGGGTGAAAAATGGGCCCAGCTTCTCTGGCAGCCCATGCAAGCTCAACCCAGTTCAGGACAATACAGTCTAGTCCCACAAGAGCATGGCAGAGCCCTCATTTCAGGAGCACTACAGAGCGTCAGATGAAGAATACAAGCTCTACTTTCCTAGCACCAAGGGAAAGTGGTCACATTGTGATTATCTGATGCTGAAAAAGAGAAATGCTTGGAAAAGTTCCTGAGCAGAGTCTTTCTGTTTGAGCACAGCATCCCGGCTCTGCCGTGCTGCTGTCTGGTTTGAACAAGCACAGCTAGAGTGAGTGGCAACACAAGGTCCTATGCAATCAGCTCCCATGTTTGTGTACCTTTGGCAAATTTTAAATGGGGAGCAGCTGCTAGCAAACTAGCAGTGATGTTTTATAGCTTGCTGACAATGCCAGATTCTGCAGATATTACAGTCTGCACTCAGTGGCATCTCTGGAGTATTCTGTTTTTACAAGCATTTCCCAACGTACCACCAGGAATGCACAAGAACTGTTCACATTTACGCCATCAGGGATCAGGGGTGGTTTGTCCCCTTTCACAGTTGGCTCCCTGCACTGCAACCAGCCCATCAGCAGGAGCTCTGTGGGGAAGCGATCGTGTTTGTCCTTACTGGGGGGTTTATGACTGGTTTGAGGCACTGGCAGTCCATCTGTTATCAGACCTGGTATTCCTTCACTTGAGAAGTTAATTTGTCTTACCAAAGGACAGTTTGCTTGTTTAGAAAAGGAGATTTTAATATTTATTTCCCAGCAGCAATGGGAAGCCCTATCAATTGTTACTTAAGTAACTGAAGGTTTTTTTATTTGGATGAGGATAAATAAGTGTAAAATTATAAAGGGGATTAAGACAGATTAAGGGATGCCTGTTAGTCAGAAATGACTCCTGGTGGGCTGGGAATTTTCCCAAGAGGCTAAACATAACTTGACTTGCAACACTACAAAGCAAGTATCTTGTGCTACCATATCGCTCCATGTGCTTGGAGTCAGCAGCTCCAGCAATGGTTTAGAGATCTGCTGCCTGACCTACTGTCTGCAGGTCCACGTTTGATAACAGCTTCAGCGACCACACTCAGCTGTGTCTGGAAGTGAGACCTCATCATCCTTGCACCTGGCCAAAGGGTTTCACCCAGAAGGAAGGGGAGATGCGCCTCAAACCCTGCTCACTATCAGGTCTGGCACTGCCCTGAACTGTCACTTTCAGCAGCTTCACTGCCCACAGGTCCTTATCAAGGATCCACCACCTTCAGGATGGCATTCATTTATTTAAACAGAAGTTATCATCATTCTGAGAAGAAATTATCACATCCTTTCTCTGCATGCTGTCACAATGGTATTGCTATATCCCTTTAAAGGAATAGTGTGCGAGTGCATAACAACACTTTCTCAATTCACTTTTCCATTCCTTATCACTTGAACTCATTTTAGGAAGTTTGAACAAGGTTCTCAGGACCGGCCTTTCCATTAGGAATAGGATAATGCCACCTTTTACCCACCACAAAGTCCCAATACCATATTTCTTTGACCTCGCATGTCTCAAGGTTGGCAGCAAATCAGAAAGGGCAAAGACTACACACGCTGCCAGGGAATAATATATCTTTAAAAAAATAATCTCAGCATTTTATTTCCTTTCCCTCAATTAGCTTAAAAATTGTGCAACAGAAAACTATGTAATGCCATATAACATACAAACTGCGGTTCCAAATTGCAAGACAGTGCTGGATTACCTCTGAATTGGATGTTAAAAGGGAGGCTATGCTCATTTTTTGAAATAATAGGGGGAAATACTGTGCTATAGAATATTTTGGAGGTCCTGGGACTTCTGGTTGTGTAAGAACCAAAACTTCTCTTGAGTCACTATAGCCTCCTCTTGTTAAGTTCTCATTTGTTTTCACACACATGACATATTAGCTTCCTACATCAGTGGGTAGGAAGATCGAAACTGCTTTATAATCCTTCATAATGCTGCTTCTCCTTCTCTCAAATAATTTCTTCCAAAACAAACCTTTCAGGTAATCAGAGTCTGCCCACGGAACTGAAGAAAATCATTGTCTCCTGACAATGACTTATTGCTGTTATTTTAGGAATGCTAAAAAATATCAGGGGGTATATTTACTGAAGTGAACAGATCTGTACCTGGAATCCTTCCTTTGATACTGCAAAGGCGCACGGTGTCTGCATTGAACAGAAACCTAACAACACAAAGTGAGATTCAGAATAAGGGGCAAAATTTTTCCAGTTTTTAGGAGAAACTGAATGATGACACTCAAGGACCAGTCCTCCTACTCGAAAC